>JASBQL010653009.1:0-10360 GCA_030264975.1 Desmognathus pascagoula | reverse complement strand
AAGATAGTAACTGAATGTCAATAGAATGTAAGGGTTCAAACCGTTTAACACAGAAAAAACTAAACTTAAATCCCATGGCGCAAAAGGATGGGGTCCTGGGAGGAAACATTTACAAGTCCTTTAAAGAACTGTTTTAACAGTCCAATCTGAAATAAAGATCTCTCATCAGGAGAGCGGGGGGAAGATGGCAGCTACAGATCCACGAATGGTAGTGGTATTCAGCTCTGAATCTGCAAGATGACACAGAAAACTCAGGACTGAAATGACAGGACAGTTGAACGGATCTTTATCAAAAATGGAACACCAGTCACAAAACCGCTGCCAGCGGGATTTGTAGAGGGCTCTCGTACAGGGTCTGCTTGCAGCCATGATGACCTCCAGGACATCTTTAATTTAGATCCTAGCGGATATATCTCACCCTTTCAGAAGTCAGGTGTGCAGCTGGAGGCTCTCTGGATGAAGCATCTGATCCCCTGCAGCGACAGCAGGTCTGCCCGACGGGGCAGTCTGATCGGAGTGGTCATACTGAGTTCCAACAGATCCGAGTACCAGACTCACCAGGGCCAATCTGGTGCAATCAGAATCATCTGGAATCCGTACATCTTGAGGCATGTCACCACCTCCCTGTTGAGGGATAGAGGGGGAAACACGTACACAAATCTGAAATACAATACCAGGATATTGTAAATGCATCTCCGAGTGCACCTTTTAGAGGGTACACTCTGGCACAGAACAGCTGACATGTTCTGTTTTCTGCTGTCACAAATAGGTCAACCTGCGGATTGCCCCAAGCATGGAAAATGGTTTGGAGAACCTGCTGATGGAGCTCCCACTCGTGGGAGACCAAGGAGAGGCAACAGTGTCTGACTGAACGTTCTCCTCCCTGGCTAGATGAGCAGCCTGAAGATGAATGTCATGCACGATGGCCCACTCCCAGAGAAGAGGTGCTTCCTAGAAAAGAAGTGCTTCCCAGCAAATCCGCAAGGATCCCACTCCTCCTCTTAAATAATGCATGACCATGGTTTTGTCCGTGAGGACCAGCACTGATCTTCCACGCAGAGAAGGGAGGACAGAATGAAGGACCAGCCTGATTGCTCTGTGTTCGAACAAGTTGATGTGCTGAAAGGATTCTTCTGGACTCCACAGTGCACTGGTTGACAGTTCCAGATCCTCCGATGATGTCTTGATGAGCCAGTCATTGATGAAGGTGAATACATGAATGCCCTCTTTTCTGAGATGGCCTGCCAGCACCTTTGTGAAAACACGAGGGGCTGAGTTGAGGCCAAAGGGCATAGCACAAAAGTGGTAGAGCTCCCCCGCCACCATGTAGGTCAAATACTTCTGTTGGGCCTTGTGGATGGGAATATGGAAGTACACATCCTTCAAGTCCAATGACACCATCCAATCTCCCTGGGACAGCCTGCACATCTTGAACTTGTCCTTCCACATGAGCTGGTTCAGTCTTCTCAGGTCCAAGATTGGATGGAGGCCTCCGTCCTTCTTGGGAACCAGGAAGTAATAGGAGTCCCATCAGTGGCCTCTCTGGGTGATGGGCACTGATTGAACAGCTCCCTTCTGAAGGAGAGCACCTCCTGCTTCAGGACACATATGTGGTCTCTCTGAATTTTCATAGGAACTGGGAGGGGGAGGTCTCATCTGAAATGGGAGAAAGGACCCTGACTGGATGATTTGTAGGAGCCACCGGTCGGAGGTGATTTTTCCCCACCTCTTCACAAACCCTGACAGCTGACCCCACCAACTGGGTGGGATGGAAGGTAGCAGGAAGGTCAAGATGACTGCTGAGTGGCAGGGACAACCTCCTTCACCTCTATGTACTGGCTCTGTTGTGTGGATCTCTGACCCTTAACGCAGCCTTTGCTGCAGTCTCTGGACAGCAGCGGAAGCTGCTGCTTCTTTGCAGCAAGAAACTGAGATTTACCAGGCCAAGACCTTTTTGTCTGGAAAGTGAACGACTTGGCAACAGGTTTGGGCAGCCCCAAATTCAGTACCATCTTGTGTGTCATACTGAACCTCTCTAGAACTTCATCTGTCTTAGCACAAAAGAGGTGTACACTGTCAAAGGGCATGTCCAAACATTTGGACTGTATGTCTGGGGAGAAGAGTGATATACGTATCCATGCACAACGCCGCATGGATACCGAAGTGGCCATGGACCGACCCATTGCGTTGGTGGCATCCATGCCACAGAGCAAAGTCTGCTTTGCTGTCTCCAAGCCCTTGGCAACCAGATGGGCAGCTCCATCCTGATAGTGTTCAGGAAGGTGTTCCACAAGATTCTGGATGTCCTTGAAAATGGCATCAGTGTAGCATGCAACTCCAAACTACATGAAGCATAGGACTTCTTCGTGTAGACCTCGAGGTGCTTAGAGTCCCTGTCTGGTGGAAGAATAGGGAATGTGGTCACTCCCGACAATACAGTCACTGCCTGGACCACTAGACTCTCCGGCAAAGGACAGACATGTACAAATGCCAGGTCCCCTGCAGAGGCCTTGTATTTCTGGGAAAGTTTGGGATTAACTGCAGAAATACTACAGGGGTGCTCCCACAAGCAAAGGGTGGGCTCAGACAGTGCTGGGCAAAAAGGTATAGCTGTGGCCACCCTAGCCTAAGGTGCATCCAAGATCTGTCAGGACATTGGTCATCCTCTCTGGGGCAGGGAGCTCAATTCCCAGAGTGTCAGTGACCTGCTTAAACACATGCCAGTAACCAGTACCCTGTATGGGGTAGAAGCCAGAGTCTGGTTCAGCCAACTCACTATCGGGTGACATGTCAAGGCCACTGGCATATATCAGCTGATCATGGAGGGTCTGAACAGGGGCTCCAGGAACAGGCAACACATCAGACCCCCCCTCTCCATCTGAATGCACCAGGATCTCCCAAAGATGTGGTAGATCAGAGTGAGCCCTAGCAGAACCTGACCCCATGGGGTGCGAGGAACTGCAGGGCCTGAGGTCCAAAGTGGCCCCCTCCCCAGCCTAGCAGGTATACCCCGGAATATTATCTGCAAAGGTAACCCCTGTGGACACCTGGGCAGAAACCCCAGTTACAGTGGACCCAGCAGGTCCTACCCTGGTGTTGGCCCTACCCTGAGCCCATGTGGGGCTAGGGGTCCCTGTGCAGACCTAAGACTAAGGGTTGCCAGCTCCAAGGAAATGGGGGAGTTGCTCCCTGGCTAGCAAGATCTGGTGCACTAGCAGCCTGTGTAGCCCAAGGGAGCAATGAGGGAGGAAGACACCTAAGGAGCTCCTGGCACTGCCTACCAACCTGCTCTACAGACAGCACACTGGGAGAAGCAGGGAGTGCCTGGAAATGAAAATCAACTTGTGTGGGGTTGAGAGTGACATCCGAGAAGGTGAAATTCACGGGCAGTGTCGACCCTCAGGGCCCCATGGCATCGAGGACTAATGCCGAGGGGAGCGGGAGTGGGCACGCTGGGAGGTGGAGGCCAAGGACCCAGAATGCCAAAGCTCCCGGGTCCTCATGCAAAAGTGGGAGGAGGTCGAGCCCAAGTGGTCACCAGATGTGTGGTGGTGCAGCCTTGACAGCTCCACCAAGGCCCTCTGAGGAGAGCCCCAAGGTCTGTTGAGGAGCTGGCTCTCTTCCTCCAAAGTCACATTGGTACCTCTGGGTCCTGGGGATCGACCTTGAGATGCCACGTAACTACAAGGAGTCAAGGATGTACCTCTCTTGCGATGTTCCAGCGGCCCCACAGCGAGCTTGGCTCAGTGCTCCCACAAAGTTTTCAGCTTCATAGCCTGGCAGTTGATCGGCCTCAAGCACCGCAGATATCGACAATGTTGATCGGTGACCGACATCATCCTGTGGCACTGTGGCACTTGCGGCACTGCTTGAGGCCATGGGCCGTAAAAGACATTTTCCTCAGAAAAACAAGGCCCAACTACGTAGAAAAAATTCTCTCACAAGGAGAAATGGTTTCCATAGCTCTCTAGTATCTGGAAGTATGGGGAAAAAAGGAACTGACATAGGTAGTCCTTGCTGGTGCCTATATAGAAAATGGGATGAGGATGCCACCTACCAGTGCCTAATGTCGGCTGCTGCTCATCAACCACCAACATTGTGTACCAGCATCAGACTCCGGAAGAGGGGGCTCTGAAAAGTTTTCAGCTCTCTGTTTGAACTTGCAAGATAACGTGGTTCATGATGAGGATTCTGGAAACCCATAATCAATTTCAAGAACTAGTTATGTACCTTCAGATAACGTCGGTTCTGATGGATAGTAGGGGGTTTCCAGAATTCTCATCAGGAACCACAACCAAAGCAGCATCTGATACTGTGGAGAAAGAAATATCTGTGTCTGAGACACCAAGTAAAATAGCTTTTAAAGCACAAAAAGTGCCTTTAAAGTCTTAACCTGTCTAAGTACATATAACGTACTGAGAAATAGACCAAGTCAAAAGTTTCTTAGAATAATATAAGAAACCAAGGAGTGTTAAAAACCCCAAAAATATTCAAAGAATGATAATCAGAACAGGAGAACAACCTAAAATAAAATGTTACTCATCAAATAGCAGAATAAATGATGAAGATTCTCCTTAAGTGCCAACTACAACAGATGTACCAATCTGATCAGTCTGTTAACTGAACTACTTTTCATTCATTTGAAATGTCAATTTGCATGTTCTAAGGAGCCCAAGGTGATCCTCAGAAAAAAAGGCATTGAATATCCTCCCCAAAGGGAGAGGAGCAGATTTTTATCGAACGGAAAGATTACCACTTTGGAAAACAAAGAATCTATTTCTTACCCAGGATACCAAGAGAAAAACCCCTAAAACTCACCAAATGG
This sequence comes from Desmognathus pascagoula, assembly GCA_030264975.1. Taxonomy (NCBI): domain Eukaryota; kingdom Metazoa; phylum Chordata; class Amphibia; order Caudata; family Plethodontidae; genus Desmognathus; species Desmognathus pascagoula. The sequence goes on along the minus strand of JASBQL010653009.1, from coordinate 5,535 downwards.
AGAGCTTAAGGTTAATGAAGATAAAAGATTCAAAAAGAATCTTTCAACTCTAAAACAGAAAAAAGCTCTGAAGAGAATTATATGAACTGAGTCAAAAGATATTAAATCCAATATCCTTGTGAAAAAGATACAGAAAATAAGAATTTCCAGGTGGTATCCAGTACAAGTACTAACGCGGCCTAACTTTGTTATGTTCTGAGATCAGAGGAGATCAGGCACCTACAGGGTAGTATGTCCATAAGTCCAGAGCAAAACTGGCTGATATGGTTGCATGAGGAAATTGAAAGTACAATAAGTTGTAACAATTTCACATGGAGCAAAGGAATTGTCTATGAAATGCATAAACATGACTGTCAAAGACCATCATTAATACTAGCTTTAAAACAGAAGGGAGAATAACCGTGTAACCAAAGGAAGTGGAATTCTCCCATAATCAAAATCCTTAGAAAGTTTTAACCGAAAGCAAGTTTGTTAAAACGTTTAAGAAAAGGATTACTTAAAACACCACAACCCAAGGGGGAAGGTGTCTATGCCATAAAATATACCTAAAGTGTGAGCACTCTGCAAAAGGAAAACCTTTTACTATGAGAAGCAATTTTTGAAGAACATAAGACAAGGTGATCCTGAAATCAAAGATTAACATGGATACCAGTCCAAAATTCTAGATGTAAATACTGCAACAGACAGAAAAGAATCCTTGAAACATGGAGACAGGTTCAGCTCTATCTTTGAAGAATGAGAAAGAAAGAAATCTGAAATCTTACCAGAATGTGAAAGACACACCAGGTCCTGAAACTGTCCACTGGACAAGACAAGATGCATGGAAGCAAAGATTTCCCTTCTTCCAGGAGGCTCAACAGCTACTAAACTCCACAATGGAGAGGAGTGCAGCGGGATAAAAAACTTGCATTAAGAAAAACTTGAGTGTGCTGATGTTCATAATGAACTGATATCATCTGGAGAAACAATGTATAAAAAGTCTTAAAGGGACATGAGAAAATATGGCAAATGTCCTCTTTAGTTGCCTTTAGTCCTCTAAGAGTAATAATCAACTGACATCCCTACAGGGAAGTGAGTTGGCTACATACCATGTTGACACGAGAAGAACCCTCTAAGTGTAGCCGAAGTGAAGATATACACACAGTTTTTAAACTGTCTCACGGTAGCTGAACCAGCATAGACTGGCAAAACAATTGTAGGATTATAGTCAAAACAGAGAAACCTACTGGTTATCAATTCAAACAGAAAAACCAATGTCTCGGTTAGAATCTAGCTAAAGAATGAAAAAGGCCATAGTAAGGAACAAAGGTTCCGGACCTTTATCGAATTAACATCAGCTTTTAAAGCTATAGTATATCCCACTGCATTATCTGAATCCCGTCTTTCTAAAGGGAAAGATAGCAGAGAATCAATACCACAAGTGTTAAGGAGGACAGCAGCAACGTCCTACCACTAACACATACTCATAACATATAGTTACACAAATTAAAACTGTCTGTTAGATGGACTTTACTCAATAGGGAGAATTATAAAGCTCTAGAATCCGAAAGGGGAACTAGGGAAGGTCAAAGGAATAAAGAATGATTTCCTAATCAACCAAGAGATGATATTGGTGGTTGCACGAGTATCTGATATGAATCAGGCTATTCAGCCAGGAAGAATAAAAGCATTCTTCAGAGAAAATAGTCAAACAGTGACTTAAATGTACCCTGTGTATAAGAACTCTTGTACCAGAAGCATAAAAAACTTGGATAACAGTTCTGTAGAACTAACTATATTTACATGTGGAGACATTAAATTGATGTCCTCCAACAGAACACCAATGGAATGAAGCTAAACTATTATTGCCATTCAAGAACCATAGATATTGAGTCACCAAATTCAGATGGAGAGAAAAAAGAATACAATAAGATTGCATAGTTTATAGAAAAGAAGAGAAACACCCACCAGAGATGGCACAGGGTGGTCTGTGAGACAACTCTACAATATTTGAGAAGCCCAGCACAAACCAAGCGCGCTGGCAGATTGTATTAAAAAGGAGGATCTGACAAGCACCAACACAGATATGGGTAGCAAGTCATCACTACCCTCTCCCAACTGGTGCAGTTACCCACCTGTGGAGAGGCACACAGTAACCCAAACAGGACCCGGCCTCGCAGGGCAAAGATTTAAACAGACCAATATAAACAGACTGATATAAACAGATCGATATAAACATTTCGATATAAACAGACCGATATAAACAGACCGATATAAACAGACCGATATAAGCAGACCGATATAAGCAGACCGATATGAGCAGACCGATGTAAGCAGACCGATATGAGCAGACCGATATAAGCAGACAGGTATAAGCAGACAGATATAAGCAGACTGATATAAACAGACTGATATAAGCAGACATATATAAACAGACAGATATAAACAGACCGATATAAACAGACCGATATAAACAGACAGACATAAACAGACAGATATAAACACACAGATATAAACAGACCGATATAAGCAGACCGATATAAGCAGACCGATATAAACAGACCGATATAAAGAGACCGATATAAACAGACAGATATAAACAGACAGATATAAGCAGACAGATATAAACAGACCGATTTAAACAGACCGATATAAACAGACAGATATAAATAGACAGATATAAGCAGACAGATATAAACAGACAGATATAAACAGACCGATTTAAACAGACCGATATAAACAGACAGATATAAACAGACAGATATAAAAAGAAAGATATAAAAAGACAGATATAAGCAAACAGATATAAGCAGACCGGTATAAACAGATCGATATAAACAGACCTATATAAACAGACCAATATAAACAGACAGATATAAACAGACAGATATAAACAGACTGATATAAACAGACCGATATAAGCAGACCGATATAACCAGACCGATATAACCAGACCGATATAAGCAGACCGATATAAACAGACCGATTTAAACAGACCGATATAACCAGACTGATATAAACAGACAGATATAAACAGACAGATATATGCAGACAGATATAAACAGACCGATATAAACAGACCGATATAAACAGATAGATATAAACAGACAGATATAAACAGATATATATAAACAGACCGATATAAGCAGACTGATATAAGCAGACCGATATAAGCAGACCGATATAAACTGACCGAAATAAACAGACAGATATAAACAGACAGATATAAACAGACAGATATAAGCAGACAGATATAAACAGACAAATATAAGCAGACAGATATAAACAGACCGATATAAAAAGACCGATATAAAAAGACTGATATAAACAGACAGATATAAACAGACAGATATAAGCAGACAGATATAAACAGACAGATATAAACAGACCGATATAAAAAGACCGATATAAACAGACCGATATAAACCGACAGATATAAACAGACAGAAATAAGCAGACAGATATAAGCAGACAGATATAAACAGACCGATATAAAAAGACCGATATAAACAGACCGATATAAACAGACAGATATAAACAGACAGATATAAACAGACAGATATAAGCAGACAGATATAAGCAGACAGATATAAGCAGACCGATATAAACAGACAGATATAAGCAGACCGATATAAGCAGACAGATATAAGCAGACCGATATAAGCAGACAGATATAAGCAGACAGATATAAACAGACAGATATAAACAGACAGATATAAACAGACAGATGTAAGCAGACAGATTTAAGCAGACTGATATAAACAGACCGATATAAGTAGACCGATATAAGGAGACCGATATAAACAGACCGATATAAACAGACCAAAATAAAATGACCGATATAAACATACCGATATAAACAGACCAATATAAACAGACCAATACAAACAGACCAATATAAACACATCAGTTTAAAGAACTGATGGAGAGTAGGGGGTTCCAGAATCCTCATCATGAAGCATGTGATCTCAATGGTCCAACTGAGAGCAGAAAACCTTTCAAAGCCCCCTCTTCCAGGGTTTGTGCACGACATTGACAAACTGCAGCTGACATCCACAGTGACTAAAAACTACACAAGGACTTTACCAATATCCTTTGAATTACAGATATTATAGACAATTGAGAGGTGTGGTATGCATATCCAGAGTTGAGGATACGTGTGGATGAAACGTTAAATGTAAAGAGAGTTGATTCCCTAACTTCTGACTCCCACAGGTAGGACCTGTTCAAACTGAGTGGAGATTAATTTATTCTGCCCAGCACCAGGCAGTTAAATGTGGGTCCAAAGATCACCATAGTCTATGTTAGTAAGTTTAAGAGTAATAAGATATCCCTCGAGATATACTTATACCTTTCATCCTGTTTTACAGATCCTCCGGACTTCTCCCCTCACCTTTAGAAGACTCACATGGGCAGGAATCCAGCTATTTAAACGAAGCATTACCCTCAAACTCAGAAGACTTTGAAAAACCCAATCATCTCTACTGGCTGCGCCGGCCTCCCAGGATAGTAGTTAACACTCCTGGGTGGCAGACGTTGACCCTTAATCATCATGTGTACTTGACCAGCCCAACCACCCTCAGGTTAGTGTTCAGTTTTTCTCTAATCTTTATACTGACAATTTGGAAGAGAAGGCTGGGGGCATTTGATGAGGATTCTGGAAATCCCCTATTATCCATCAGAACCAATGTTACCAGAAGGTACAGAACTAGTTCTTCCAATGGATAGTGGGTTTTCAGACTCCTCATCATGAACTGTTACCAAAGCAGTGTACTGTTGCTGTGGTGTAAATGTCAGCTTCTTATATACAATATGTACAATATTAAAGCATATTTATGAATACAGAAAATAAGAAAACCTATCCAGTGTTTTCATGAGTGGGCTACAGAATTGTAAAGCACAGCGCTGCCAAATAAGGCATCACCCTTTGCAATAGCGTCAAGATAATGTCTTGTAAAAGTTGGCACAGATGACCAGGTAGCAGCCTGGCAGATCTTTTTAAGTGGAACACTACACAAGAAGGCAGTGGTGGCTGAAGCACCTCTGGTAGAGTGTGCTCTGATCACCTTGGGAGGAGTTTTATTTGCAATCTCATAGCATTTTCTGGTGAGACAAACCACCCACCTGGACAAGGTTTGTTTATAGGCTATAAAGACAAGAGGAAAGGGACATCAGTTTCCAAATAGTTGGTGGTCATGCCTGTGCTCCGAAGAGAGTGAGATGTAATAAATAAGCGCCCTGCTGGGACAAAGGCGATAAAGCCTCTTCTCATGCCCGGGACGGGGAAGAGGATATAAAACAGGCAGGACAATAGATTGTGACAAATGAAAAGGGGACATAACTTTGGGAAGAAAAGATGGTTTTGTTTTTAGAATCACTTTGGTTCTTTCAATTTTGGTGCAAGGCTCATCAACTGAGAGAGCCTGAAGCTCAGTAATGCAGCTAGCTGAGATTATTGCTATAAGGAAAATGGTTTTCCAAGATAGTAACTGAATGTCAATAGAATGTAAGGGTTCAAACCGTTTAACACAGAAAAAACTAAACTTAAATCCCATG
>JASBQL010642652.1:0-10404 GCA_030264975.1 Desmognathus pascagoula | reverse complement strand
GTGTTCCTGTTCTCCCCCTTAGGGGAGAGTTGTAGACAGCAGTCCAAGGTTCAACGCAAGGCTCCTCGAAGAGATAGGTGAGTAGGGAGCTGGTTCTCACTACAGGGGTTCTGTTCTGGGTTAAAAGGGGAGGACACTCTTAAAGGGGTACTAACCCTTTTTTCCCTTTTGTCTCCTTCTCTCCAGCAAACCCATTGCTATCTCCCGGAGGGGTCAAACTGCTGCTACCGGGCATTGGGTCACCCCCTCTTGTTGTTGTCTCAAAGTACAGGGGGGTGACTAGACGTTAGGGAGTGGTGGAATATCGTCGCCCACACCACCAGGCCTAACACCTGTCATACCCACCAGCAAGCTTATAAGGATGCCATCCGCTCTGCAAAAGAAGACTATCTTAACTCTCAAGTCAAACAGGCGCGTTCCTCAACGAGCGAGCTATTTCAGATAGTCAACCAATATGCCAATAAGCCCTCCTCTCAGGTGGCTGAGACCACAGATATGCCTTCAGCAACATCCCTTGACGCTTTTTTCTGACAAAAGGTTAAAAAAATGTGATCATCCATTACAGCTAAATGCATTTCTAAATGGATGAATGTCTCTGCTGTTCGCCCAAACTCTTGTCGCAGCTCCCCCCCGCCCAAGTCTCAAGTGGCTGTCTTTTCTCATTTTTTGCTGGTGTCGCCCAATGATGTTTTGGTTGCCCTATGATCCATTTGGAACTCTACATCACCAGAAGATCTTATCCCTACGAGAGTTTTTCAAGTATTTGGTTCCAGTTTTCATCGAGGACCTCACAGCTCTCTTAAACCATAACTTGGCCGCTGGTAAGTTTCCATCTGGCACAAAAAGGGTACGGTTTTACCATTACTTAAGAAAACCTCTCTACCAGCCAATGATACTGCCAGCTACCATCCGATCACGCTGCTTCCCTTTCTTGCCGACTTCTCGAAAAGATCGTAACAATTCAATTACAACGACATTTGGATCAAACCATAAAGGACCAGTACCCATTACCTTTGATCACAGGTCTTTTGGAACAGGTACGAACCGCCAAACTATTCACGAAACTAGACTTGAGGGGGGCCTACAATCTACTGCGAATTCATGAAGGAGATGTATACAAGACAGTCTTCAAAACCCAGTTGGGGCATTTCGAGTATTTAGTCATGCGGTATGGTCTATGTAACGCCCCGGCAGTTTTTCAACGATTCATGACCACGATTTTCCAGGCTTATATAGATGTGTTTTTGTTGGTCTATCTGGATGACATCCTCATATATTCACCCGATGTGTCCACTCACGTTCAACATGTCAAGACAGTGCTCTGCATATTAAAAGAAAATCAACTGTACTGCAAGCTTTCCAAATGTGCCTTTCATTTAAGCTGTATTGAATATTTGGGATATGTCATAGCTCTTGACAGTATTGAAATGGATCCAAAGCAACTCAGTGCAATCTCTGACTGGGCGGAGCCTTATGACGTGAAAGCAGTTCAACAGTTTGTGGGCTTCATCAATTTCTATCGGAGGTTTATTCGAAACTTTTCTGAAAAAATTGCACCACTAACGCTGTGTTGTAGCATGAAGAAGACCTTCTGTTGGACAGAAGAAGCCTCCAATGCTAGCATCAAATCAGTTTTCCTTCAGGCACCAGTACTGCGCCAGCACAGATCTGACTTTGGCTACATTCTGGAAACAGATGCATCCAATCGGGCGATTGGAACGGTCCTGTCTCAGTTTCACCCCAAGGAGGGCTTTCGATTCCCTGTAGGATTTATTTCCCAAAAGTTGACAGAAGCGGAAACCCGGTACACAGTTCTGGAACGAGAGCTCCTAGCAGTTAAAGCTCCCTTTACAGAATGGAGCCACTTACTCATTGGAGTGCTAGAACCTACTGTAGTCATCACGGATCACTAACATTTAGTCCACCTGAAAAATTTTAAATGTTCCAAATAATGCCTTGCCAGATGGATGTTGTTTTCACCCAATTCCATTTCCAGATTCAACACATTGAGGGCAGCAAAAATCATCTTGCCGATTCCCTCTCTACGGCGTTTCCTACATCGTCGCCTCCTGCCTCGCCTGGGCCTGTATTACCATCCTCTTATTTCACTTAATTTCACTTCAGAAGTCATAACAGAAATAGATGCAGTACACAATAAGAGAATGGATCTTCAGGAAAGATCTTCCACAAACAACAACTGGTGGTAACGTCTCCAGAAATCCAGAAAGAATTCATGTCCACTCGTTATAACCTACCGTCTGCGGGGCATGAAGGGGTAGAGAAAGCCATGGCACGACTAACGCGTCAGTTTTGGTGGCCCAAGATGCTGTCTCAAGTAAAGGACATGGTTCAAGCATGTGAGACCTGTATTCAGTCCAAACGACAATATGGAAAACCCTATGGACTACTTTGTCCTCTACCAATTCCTCCAGCCTCCGTTGGCATACCATCTCCTGGGATTTTGTGACCAAATTACCATCTCCTGGGATTTTGTGACCAAATTACCTAAGAGTCAGGGGTATGTATACCTGTCTGCTAACTGTTGTAGACTATCTAACCAAGGTAGCCCACTTGATCCCAACGCCCCGTAAAAATCTTCCCAACGCCCCAACATTAGACTCCATGTTTATTCAACACATATTGGCTTCACGGCCTTCCCAGTAAAATCATCTCTGACAGGGGGACTCAGTTCATTGCCCATTTCTGGAGAGAATTATGTGCTTATTTATGCATCAAGTTGCTCAGTCCACCGCCCACCATCCTAAGATGGATGGACTGGGAGGGTTCATCAGACTCTCCAACAATATCTGCGTTGTTTTGTCCAAGAGTCCCCTTCATCTTGGGTTTCATTGCTACCCATTATAGAATGTATGTACAACACGGCATTCCATTCCAGTCTCCGCTCTTTCCCATATCATGTCCTATACAGGTATCGTGTGAGAACTCTTCCTTATGAATGTTCTTGGGCAACAGAAACACCTCCCAAGCTCAAGTTTCAATTCCTCCAAGACATCCAAGCAAGAGCTAGACATAATCTTAAAATAGCCCAAAAACAAACCAAGATGATCTTTGACAAAAGACACCAAGAGGCCCCTTCGTACAAGGTCAGAGGCTGGGCTTGGTTGTCTACAAAAAACCTCCAGTTGTCAGGTTCTAAGAAATTTAAGGCCAGGTTTGTGGGTCCCTTCCATATACTCAGAGTAGTATCCTCCTGGGTCGTAGAGCTGCAGTTACCCACATCCTGGAAAATACGTCCCACCTTCCATGTATCCCTCCCACGTCCCGGTACCGCCACACCTAAACCCTTCATTCCCGACATGCCGGTGGCACACTCTGAAATTCTCCAGGAAGAAAGTCTACATCAGATCACCCCCTATCTTCCCCTTTAGGAGCAGATACTGTCATGTCCCCTCATGGGGAAGGGTACTCAGGACCCCGGGAAGAAGCTCAGTGTCAGGATTCAGGTGTCCCGATACAAACCCTAGAGTTGCCGCCCCACCTGATATTGCTCCCTTACAGAGATCGGCACGACTAAGGGCTACAAAGACACACACCCTCACCTAACTACCAGCCTATCCGATTCCCATATCCTAAAGACCCACGCCCCCGAGTGTTGTCCCGGCTACGTCAATCCCTGCCTTCCTGGTCCCTTTAAAAAAAGGTGCCCTGTCCCTTTAAAAAGGGGTGGGGAGCCTAGTCCCTTGCTTCGCAATCTGTTTGCTCACCTTTGCTATCTGTTTGTTCACCTTCGCTGTGTGTTTACTCACTGTCTAAACCTCTGCTTTCCTTTCAGAGGTGCCTTCCTTGCTCGAGTCCCCGTCGGTCTTGGCTCTTCATACATGCAGGCTGAGGGGGAACTGGGTACTTTGCAGCAGCAGCGGCACCAGTGCTGTCCAGGAGCCTCTTCTACTGTAGGTGTTGCCGTGACCACTGGAAGATTACGGAGCCACAGGTTAGTCGTTAATCGGCCTGTTCAGACTCACGACCTTGACCTCGGACTATGAATCCAATAACACTTTCCCAAACCAAACAAAGATGAAGCTGAAATCAAAAACTATAGACCAGGCATCTCCCACCAGTAGCTCGTGAGCTACTGGTAGCTCTTCTTGTGCCCAAAAGTAGCTCTCCTGCACCCCTCAGGCAACATTTGGGAGCAGGATGGAACTGCACTGGCAACTTCTCACATCATTTCCTTCATTGTATTTATACCTACATAATTCAACCTTGACAGATGTTAATATTTAAAACACATTTCTAGGTTTTCCAAAAATGCTGTGTTAAATGTAAGCAATAAAACTTGCTTAATTGCTTTTTTTTTTCTAGGTTTGGTAGCTCGCAACCATTTTTTGGTGAAAATTGGTAGCTCTCACTGAGGAAAAGGTGGGAGACCCCTGCTACAGACCAATCTCCCGCATCAATGTGGACTGCAAGATCTAAGCTACAATTCTGGCCAGAAGACTTGAATCCCTTTTCCCCAATTGATACACGTGGACAAACTGGCTTTATCAAAGGCCGGCTAAGCTCTTCCAATACCTGCCTCTTCTCTAATATCATAGCCCTTTCCACTCACTCCCCCAACAGCACCGTAGCAATGGCGTTAGATGCTGAAAATGCCTTTGATCACATCGATTGGCAATATATGATGAAATCATTAAAATGGCATGGCTTACGCCAAAGCTTCATTGATTTAATCCAAATTGTATACACATCTCCTAAAGCCAATGTGAAGACAGTCATCTGGAGTGAGTGTGCTTTTTATTTTTTTGCGCCAGCCAGGGTCCAAATGGACCCCTAGGGTGGGCGTGTGTGTGTGTGTAGCATAATAATAATAATAATAATAACCAAATTTATTAAGCGCAGAAAGAGCACTGTCCGTAGACTTCGTGGCGCATAGTACAAAACTAAAAACAGTTACATAAAAACACATAAATAGAGAGCATTAATGTACAGCAATAAATACAGAAAAATGGTCAGAGGCACCAGTCAGAACATAGGGGTTAGGGTGTTCCCTAGGGTGCCCCTAGGGAACTGCTGCTGGGGAGTGACCCCAGCCAGCATGGTAAGGTGGGGAGGGGCCCTGGGAGGCCCCCTCTGTGTCCTTGGAGCCTGGAAATTCCTGCCTGGTGCTCAGCTAGTGAGCATAGGGGGGGCCCCCTCCTGCAACCCCATTCCTTGCGCGACCCTTCCCAGCTAGGATTAGCTTAGGGTGTGTGCGGGAGCACGTTTACTGTAAACCGCATGTAAAATGCTCCAGCGTGTGTGTGTTTGACCGTTTTTAACCATGAGAGAAAAATTCCCCAGGTTAAACATGGGAGCCTCTAACCGCGGCGTTCAAGGCTCCCGTGAGCCCTTGGTATCCTATGGGCGGTTTTGCGTGTTCGAGGCTACCATGTAACCACGAGTGCCCAAAATTAGTTTTCTATTAAAAATCACAATTAATTCATAACACCGTTATGATTTAACTGCGGTTGCACAGAAAAGTGCGTCCGGCTCCCGTGGGTTAGCTCGGAACCAATGCACGATTCCCTGTTTGGGGGCCCTTCTGAATGTGTCCCCTTTCTAAAGGTTGCCACGTGGCTTCGTTCTAAAATGGGGTCCACGTTGCAGAATGGAGTCAGAGGTTGTCAAACCGGTTATCCAGGACAGGGAACACGTGTTTGCAACTCCCCCCACTTTTAGGTTTGCCACTATCTTCGAGCAGCCACATGGCCAGCTCCTAGATAGCCATTTTTCCCAGTGGGGGTAAATTGGCACGCAAAGTCTTGTGCTTCCTCTGGGTGGGTTTCACACCAGCAGGGAGGTTTAGGGGATTCTTAAGAAACCAGCCTTCCCTCCTCCTCAGAAGAGGCTCCTTCCAGGCATCCTGTGGTGTCTGGAATACAGCCTGCTCCTAGTCCCTTTGTCCAGGCAGTCAAAGGAGTGTTGGGAGTGCCCTTTGTGTGGGAGCTCTCGGGTGTGGTTTCTACTACCCTGGGCTCTCTCCTTTTCAGGCCGGCAGTAGACTGTGTGTCTGGTGGCCAGGGATCTACCATCTGAGGGTGAAACACCCCTCTGATGGGGAGATCTGTAGTTTAACCCAGCTGAGGTTTCCTGCCAAAGCTGGGGGGTATTTTAATGGGTGAACTTGGCTCACTTGCGCTCCTCATTTCTATCCTTGTTCCTGGATCTGACCTCTGAGTGCTCACACTGTGAGATCACTGCAAAGAGGTGCCTACTGAGGAAGACAGGCTTGAGGGGCACCTGGTCTTCTGCGTCTAAGCCGCATTAGCTTAGCCTTGTCTAGCAGCAGCGCACTGGACTACGGCTGCCTCATCCTTCCGGAGTCGTCAGAGTGGTGAGTCCCTGTGGCACCTGTCTGTGGTAACAGCTTGGTATTTGACTGTGACTTTTCTGCCTAGTGATTGGTGTGAACGTCTGAACCACTTCAGTAGATGCATAGCTTTACCTCCCTTGTCTGTAACGAAATGACTCACCCTTTTTGAAGTGTTGAGCTGAAAGTCGCTGTTTGCTGCTGATATTTTACCTGTTTTTAAATAAACAAGTGTTCTTGCTTTTGAAAGATCCCGAGTCGATTGTTTTCTTTTGTGGCATTTTTGGTGATTTCACATAAGGGTGGACGATCCTGGTTATTTAACACCCCTAGTTATCTCAGATGGCTCTGTACGTGGCAGGCCTAGGGCGCTGAACTAGGTGGTGGGTTTGTGCGAAAAAGGCAGGTTTGCTACCCCTGGTAGCAGCGGTGGGATACCTGCTGTGCAGCACCATACGTGCTGGGAAAAGACACTTGGTTTATTTTTAAGAGTGGTTACTTTTTTGAAGCTTGCTTCTCCTTTTGATAGTGTAAGCATCCAAGTGGTTTGCAGCATCCCAGAAGTATGTCAAGTCAGTCACAGGCGGGCCTGGACTGCGTTGCCGAGGCACCACTTGAAGAGTTGGTGGAGTGGGCAAGGTCGGTGGGTCTGGACGTGGAGTGGCCCAGAATGAATTCGGTGAGGGCTCAGGCCACCCGGTGGTTAGAGGCTCACCCGATGCTCCCGCCAGTCATCAGTGCATCCCGACTGGTGTCCCCCGCCAAGGAACGACCAGCCTCCGAGGAGGTGGTGTTCCAGCACCCTCCCTCGGCCGAGGTGAGGGCCCCCGTGGAGGTGGCTTCTCGAAGCAAGCCCTCCACGCCCAGGGGTTACACACTGAACCCCCTGGGGCTCGGCTCCTCAGGAGGGGAGTCAAGTGGATCGTCGGAGCTGGGGAAAGAACCACCAGAGGGCCCCCATCTCATCAGGAGACAGATGGAGAAGCCAGCATCCGAAGAGGGGTGTCCCACTTGGGGGCACGCCCGGCACCGGAGGAGAGCAGACGGTTCCAGCCTGTGAGCAATGCTGAGGCCAGATACCACAGCAACAAAAGGGAGATTCGGGGAGAAGCCAGACGACAGACCTTCCAGCGTGATCCTCTTCTGAGGGACCAGTCTCCTCCAGTGTCCTACTGGGAGTGGGGAGCCCGGCAAAGGGGCAACCACTCCGACCGAAGGGGCCAGAGGCCCCTGACGAGGGATTGCAGGGTATAGGCAGAAGCCGTGCAATGCCTGCCCTCCCCTCCAACAGGGTTTCCTCCAGACCCCAGAAGCCAGCCTGAGTACCCTGCACCATCCGCGCCAGCCCCTGACTCTCTCACCTCCCGTCTGCTACAGCGACAGCTCGACCTGGAAGAGGCAAAGCTAGTGGAAAGCAGGAAAATGAGAAAGGTGCAGGAGAGGCTCCTACAGCTGCAGCTGGATGCAGCGGCTCGACCCACTGGACCTGCTGGTTTGGCAGGCTAAGGTCAAGCATCCAGGGACACCACCTCATCAAAAACAAGGGACACCTGATCCAGCCGTGGAACAAGGGGGAAGACCTCCATGAGTATCTTGAACTGTTTGAGAGTATGTGCATGGCTGGAGAGGTGCATGGTGGTGAGCAGGGACTCTTATTGGTGAGCCTGCTTAGCGGCACGGCCAAGAGGGTAGTGATGAGCGCTCCCCCTGGGGTGCTCTGGGACTATGTGAAGGTCTGTGCTCTTTTGCATGAGAGCTTTGACTTTACTGCAGACTCTTTCCATCTGAATCTCAGGAACCAGTCCTGTGGGGACCATGGCACTTACTTGGCCCTTCTCAAGCATAGCAGTCGCACACGGGACTGCTGGATGGCACGGGAGAAGGCCAGTACAATGGAAGAGATCAAGGACGTGTGTATGAGGGAGGTGCTAGTCAAGTCTGTGCCAGACCCCCTCAGAATTGTTTTGTTAGACACTGGTCCCATGTCTGCCACAGACATGGCACAAAAGGCGCACAGCTGTGAGAAGAATCGCCAGCGTGTGAAGGCTGAGAGTGCAGCCACCAAGAATACTGTTGTTAATGCCAATGTTTTAAACTAAAATGCTAAGGGGGAAGTAATGGTGCAATTGTTGCTAATGTTAATAATTCTTCCTCCCACAGCAAACACTCCAAGGACGGAGGTAAGCAAGTCTCTAGCGCTGGTAAGAGTCAGCGGTCTGGGGAGGGTTTCACTGCTCCTGGGAAGGGTGGGAGTCAGGCCCCAGGTAAAGGGGAGGCTCAGAGCCAAGGCAAGGGGGCTCCCTTTTCTAGGAAGCCTGGGAAACCCGGGCAGGGGTACCAGTGCTACCTCTGTGGGAAGGCAGATCATTTTAGGAATGACGGTCTTTCCCAGAAGGCCAAGAATCCACCTGCAGAGAAGGTGAATTTTGTGTCTGAGGGTGGGGAAGTGGTAGAGCATGAGGGCTCTATCCAAGATCGCTCCAGGGCAGGGCGAGATCTCCCGTCTGTCCTGAGGAGAGAGATAGTGGATCTCTCTCTGAATGGTGACACCACTCGTGCCCTCACTAATAGTGGTGCATCCCTCACCTGTGCAAAGGCTGACAGCTGCCCAGCCAGTACACGGGTGAGATAGTCCCGGTGGACTATGCGGACAGCTACCAAGGTGAGGTTCCCCTAGCTAGGGTAAAGCTCACCTGGGAGGGAGACGAGGGTCCCCAAGGGATCCTGCACTGTGTGGGGGTCTGCAAGTCCCAGAAATTGACTGTTCCCTGGGTATGGACTACCTCAAAGAGATGAGGGCTGTCATCACCCGGTCGCAGGCCCAAAAGAAGGCACTGGCCAGACTGGCCACCATGGGGGATTCTTCTTTGGAGGTCCCATGGGACACCACCCTGCCAGAAAAAAGTGCACCCATTGCAGTGTCCTTTGGCTGGGGGGGATGAGGCCACCACACCCCCGGAGCCGGTAGTTGGTTCTGGGGAGGGGTCATTGGTTGTGAACACAATCGTCCTATGGACTCTGGGGACTCTTGAGCTCCACGACCCAGTTGCCTTCAAGGAAGTACTGGTCTCTGACTCATCGCTGGGCAGATGAGGCTCAGGGGAATCCCCTGCAGGCCTGCGCTGGAGGAGTTAGGTACTACCGTACCCAGGTACTTGGTGTACTGGGAAGGTGGGCTGCTGTGTAGTGAGCCCACTACACCTTCCTTGGCTGGACCCAGTTGAAGGTTGGTGGTCTCCCTGAAGTACAGGGGAGAGCTGTTAAGATTGGGGCACGAGATCCCCACAGCAGGCCATCTTGGCATCGCCAAGACCAAGGCACCGCCAAGACCAAGGCACGCGTCTTGAACAGTTTCTTCTGGCCCACAGTCTCCAGGGACCTAGAGAACTTCGTGAAGTTCTGAGAAGTGTGCCAATTAAGTGGCAAATCTGGCAGAAGATCGACAGCTCTGTTGGTCTCCAAGTCAGTGATGGGCACCCCTTCCAATGTGTTGGAATGGATATTTTGACTCCCATCCCCATCCCTTCCTCGAGTGGGAAGCGGTTCATCCTGATGGTAGTGGACTATGCCACCAGGTACCCTGAGGCGGTTGCCCTGAGATCCATCACCACCAAAGCGGTGGCTGAGGCCCTCATGGGTAGATTTGCTTGGGTCGATTTCCCAAATGAAGTCATTTCAGACATAGGGACCCAGTTTTTGAGTGATGTGATGCACTCACTGTGGCACATGAGTGGGGTGCAACACCACCCCTCTACATCGTACCATCCAGAGACCAATGGCCTTGGTGAAAGGTTCAATGGGACTCTGAAAACCATGCTGGTAGCTTTCACTGACAGGCATAGAAGGCAGTGGGAAAAGTACCTGCCTTATCTCCTGTTTGGGTACCAAGAGGTGCCACAGGAGAGTACTGGCTTTAGCCTCTTCTAAGTCCCGTATGGGTGGAGGGTCAAGGGGCCCCTCCAGCTTGTGTGTGAAGGCTGGGAGGGTCGCCATTTCGGAGAGGATCAAGCCATAGTGCCCTATGTGCTGAACATCCAGGAGAGACTGAAGGAGTGCATGGATCTCTCTGCGGAGAATCTTGCAGCTGCTCAGTC
>JASBQL010631562.1:0-10474 GCA_030264975.1 Desmognathus pascagoula | reverse complement strand
TTCCTAATGATTTCAGATAAATCCTCAATCGATGCCATAGGCAACCTGTATTGACGTTGAAATACTGGAGGTAAATTGGGATCGGTGGGTATCTTCATTACGTGAAGATGTGTACCCCCACAATCATATGAATCTTTAGCAAACACTTCTTGATGTTCAATAAACATTTCCCTAAGTGCTGATTTTTCTGCCTCATCGGCACATCCGCTAGCTTTTGCAATCTGATCTTCAATTAATTTAGTAAACCCCGGGAACACTTCTGGGGTAGCCAATTCATATTGTTCTTCTAGCTGCTGTGTCAAGTCTTTAGTGGTGGCATAGCAGCAATACTCTTCCTCAGATTCCTGTACTGAAAACACGATTGCGTCTACTTCCTGGCTGTGCTGCACTTTTACCTCATTGGACGGCATTTCTGGATAAATAGAGTGGATCTGGAACATGCCCTCGGGCCGTGACCACATAAATTCATTTATCAGTCCAGACTCCTCGTCCACCATCCTTTCAGTGGCGCCCAATATTGTATTGGTCAGATCAGTACTGTGAAATGCATCTGATATTGCATCACCAATTTTCATCCCTTTACGAATGTGTATGGGTTCCTCATTTCGGTTATCCACTAAAATTTTACATGTACCCGTCTGCAAATTAACCAGAGGGACATATTTGGAGTCTAATCCCAATTCTTTCCACTGTTGACTAATGTGGACATATGCATCAAATGACCCTGTAAGAAACTGTTTCTCTTTCACTTTTATTACCACTGTTTCTTGTCGAGTATATCTGGGAATTTCAATATCCTGCGCAACCACCACTTCCACTGCATATGGCAAAATTTGATCACTCTGCGCAGCCATCTGTGGATCAGTGAAATCTACGGGGTGTCCCCCTAATCGAGACCACAATTCCCCATTTAACACATCAACAAAAGCCACCAATCGATGCAGTATATCGTTGGCAATACAAACATCCACATTTCCTCTGACTATATTCATGTTGTGGCGCATTTTCTTTTCCCCAATGCTAACGGCGATCATGGCTCGCCCTATGACTGGTGATATGGGCTCACTCTCACTTCGGCAGGGAGGTAAAATCTCAATGTCGTTTCCCCACTGATGCAATTGTTCTGCCAAATTTTCACTGATGTAAGACCTTTCTACGTTCAAATCCAATTTAGCCTGCATAGGGTTGGATTCGCCTGCAATGTGCACAGGAAAATGCCATTCTTCATCAATCTTTTTCATTTGCACTAGTATTTGGACAGGAGTAAATGACCCTGCCTTCACGGTCTTTTCCTTCCTTACTTCAGCAGAGAATCTTAGACAGTCTTCATCAATCTCTGACTCCCATCTCCGATCTGCATCCAACAATACAGTGGATTGCAGCGTCGCAGATTCGGTCTGTCTCTGGACATTCTGATTTCGTTTGGTGATGACAGTTACCTCAGGATTCTGGGAATTTCTAAAGTGTATCTGTACCTCATCTGTGCGCCTCTCAACGATGTGAACTCTGCCATTATTCTTACTGTGCATCATCATCTTTTTCTGAGATATTGGCCGTTTAACTTGTGCCCACAAAATTCCATTGAAATAGTCTATGAGGGGCGATAATCGACCAAGGAGATCGCCTCCCAGGAGTATGTCAAGTGAATTTACGTCAACAATCACCATAGGGTGTTGCATGCAATGTTTTCCAATTTTAATTTCCACTTCAGCCATTCCCACAATGGGAACGTTTTCACCATTCACATTGTGCAAATTGCGTGTGGGTTTTACCATAGCTGTTACCTCATCTCGACTTTTCTCCTGGTGAATGAATTCAAAAATCTTTTTGGAAATTAACGTGGCTTCAGATCCAGAATCAATTAATGCTTCTACTTTCCATCGCTCACTCAACATGACAGGCGCGTAAAACCGCCCATTTTCCTCTCTAAGTTCACAGACAAAGTGGGAATTTTGAATCATTTCTTTTTTGATCTTGTTTAGTACCTGTTCTTGAATTCTCATGGGCCGTGTCAGAGGAATTTTTCTGTCTACAATCTCACCGGAATTACTCTCTTTCTTTATAGCACAAGCCTGAGAAATTTTGACAATTTTTGGACTTTTCGTTTTTTCCTCTTTTTCCTCATTTTGTGATTTTTCAGGCTCAACTCGGGGACTAGGGTATCGTATGTATCGCCCTTCATGCAGATAGCCGTATTTTTCAATTTGGGGTTCGGTGAGTCATTGTCCCTCTCGACTAGTCTCGCCTCGATCTGATTCCCCGGCACTGACAGCATGAACTCGTGCATTCGCGCCACTATTCTGAGACAGCAGTCTCTGCACATTCTGACTCAGATCCCTGAGTTGATCTTCCAATACATTCAATCGATTAGGTCTGGGTGGATATCGGTCACGATCATCCCACCGTCGAAATCGGTTCTGGTTATTGGAAAAATTTCTCTGCCCTTGCCATCTCTGACCATTGCGATTATCATATCGGTAACTTGGACGGTCTGTTTTCTCATATTCTCTTGGTCTATCCTCATTCTGCTCTCGACCTCGACTCTGTGATCTATACTGACCATTTTCATTTTTGGTGGAGTTACTAGCCCCTCCTTCTTTTTCAGGATCTGAACGAGATTCCGCCTGGCGTTCTCGCGGCCGGTAATTTGGAATCGGGTTATTCCCCTTGTACCTGGGACTAATGGTTCCTTTCGGTTCTCTATCCTCAAATTTGGGATTTTCTTTTCGGTCACCAACCCTTTTAAAATCTCCACCTTTCGCCCTTGGTGGAGTTGGATTCTGACCGGCCTCAAAAGGCAGCTCCTTTTCTTTGCTCACCTCACAGACCTTACTGGGCTTGGTTTTCTCCTTTCCCTCATTGTTCTCTTCAGCCCTGCTCACATCAAAAATACTTTTAGCCTGTTTGTATACCCACTCAATGGATCTCTCTTCGTTATAATCACGCGCTAATTGAGTTCGTATATTTCTCGGCAATCCATAGAAATAGGCATTTTTAAATTGAGCAGACTCAGTATTCACTTCTTTGTGCACCTGCGAGAAAGCGTTTTTAAGTTGCTGTAAATATTCTCGAGGATGCTGGTTATTTTCGCACTTCAAATTTAATGCATAGCGCAATGCCTCATGTGAATTTCTATGGGGAGAAAAGTGCCTTATTACCTCGCTTCTGAATTCAGCCCAATTCTTGTGATCTTTATTCTCGACCCCCATAAAAAAGGATTGAGAATCGGCCGCAAACGTCCAAGATAAGTATGTCCGAAGTTCGTCGTCACTACACATGTTGAGCGTTTGCATAAGCCGCTGGTACAACGCCAAGTGGTCCTGAATGGATAAGTTCTTATTATTCTTGCTGAAAACCGGTAACATTTTACGAATGGTTTTTATCGACTTTGCATTTCCACTAAAAAGTGGCGCTTTTGCACTCCCTTCTCTCTTACTTGTCTCCTTTTTGTCGCCTCTTTTTCTCCTGCGCCTAACTTCTGTCCACTCGGGCTCAGAGTCGTTGTCACTGGAGAGAAAGCACGACGGGGACGCATGTCTGTTGTAGTGCTGACCATCGCCTACTGCCTTCCTTCTGGGTAGCATTTCATTCCCGCTAGAGCCTGCGCTGATTTCATAAGTCTCAACGTGACATTGATCGTACTCCTTGTGAGTCTCATTAATAGAGGGCCTGCGACTGGTAATTCTGCGACCCATCTCACCCAAGCGGTCCTGCAGTATTTTGATATCTTCCTGATCAAATTCACCCTGCCTCTTTAACAGACGTACCTCTTTTTCTAGACGGGCTATTTTACTTTCCCTGTCTTCTATGACAGCCTTCATGTCCTTAATCGTGTCACCGGCTCCCCGGTGCCGATCTTTTGCCTCCACTAGGTCGACTTTCAAACTATTTAATTCTTGCCCCAGCTTAGACTTTTCAGATTCAACCTGGGCAATTCTATCTCTGCATGCGCCGTCACATCCCGAGGACCCAGAGCGCCTGCCTCTCTTTTGGTGGGTCTCTAAATCATGAATCTTTTGCTGGTAGTTCTCACTGCGCCTGCGCTGCTCATGCACCTGTGTCTGTAATTCATATATGGAATTAATATGACCACTTTCTACAGTTTTCATTTCACTCATTCGTTCATGGCAGCTTTTTATCTCCTGCTTAGCATGCTCAATCTCGTCCTGCAACTGTTGTATACGAGAGTCTTCTACACTTTCTCCTTCGTTTTCCTCTCTTTCACAAGGTACAGTCTCCATGCTCGCATACTTCCGTTGCGCACTCATCCATTTCTGGTCAATTTCGTTTTTCTCAGTAAGAGCAGATAGAAGTTCTTCTTCAACCCCAGCGAGTTTCTCACTCACGGTAGTGAATTCTTGCCTGAGGGCATTATTCTGATCATAAATCATTCTGTGGGCAAACCATAATTTCCCGGCAAGATTGCATATGGCTTTCATCTTGTCCTTTTTATCCTTTTTGGAATAAACTTCGACCATGCCCTGCGCGACGTATCCCTGTTTATGCAGGGTGTCGTCGTGGAATTTACCGACTTCCTCTAATTGTTGATTAATCCAATCATTCAAATCAACCAATTTGGACCCAGAATATGCAAACAAATCAGACACCGTAGTACCCATTAACTCCTCTAGCGATATAGCTTTGGTAGCCATTTTGGATCTCGTGATATCCCAATTTCAAGTATAAAAAAAAACGTTTGGAACGCCTCTATACACGCTTAGAACTGAAACATCCGGGTGTCCCCTCCACACTGTCAGATATACAGGTGGCCCAGGTGTCAGTGGTGTATAGAAACCTTAGAGATCGGCTACACAAGAGACAAAAATTACAGAGGCTTATATAGAAAAATATGTGCGCTTGTAAGGCACTCTTTATTAGGTATCACAAAAATATTACACAGGTTAGAAAATACTGTACATTAGCAGCAATAATATGGGGTATAAAATATAGCTCAGGGTTTCGGTTAGAGGAGATATACTACAAGTACTAATATCCTATGTGCCTAAGACTACGCTACTCGTGTAGTGAAGAAGAACCTCTATTGGCTCGTCATAGAGCCCATTGTATTACATTAGTCCTAACATTTGTGTGCATGTGTCTTGTTTAGACCAGATCTCACCTAAATGTGTCCTCTCGTGGTCTTGGGCGCGCACTCGTGGGCAGCGCCGTCCGGTCACCCGCAGGGTGCGAGTGGTGGTAGGGTATCAGGAAGTCAGCTGGGCAGATCAGCAGCCGCTGGGCTCATCAGCTGGGTCGTCTGTGCAGCGAGGCCGACGGGACCGCACTGGACCGGTCACTCTCCTGCTCTGGGTAGCCCACCAAGGAAATGAGGAGCCACTGGAATCTCAGGCACAGGGTGCACGCGCTCGGCACTTGCCTGAAGACCTGGCGCAGCCTTCGTCACGCCCGTCAGCCCTGACTTGCTAAGTCCTGACAAGCGTGTCAGCACCAGCTTTCCAGCGGGCTTGGCTCGTTCCTGGTTCTGGGGGCCTCTTCTCTGTCGGTGAGCGGTGTCTGGACTCGGACCGGCAGCAGGTATGGCAGCAACAGCGTCGGCAGCAGCTTCCCCCTCTTGGGGCAGCGCTTGCTATTATACCTGTGTGAGGACAGTTACAATTTTCGAGTAACCAGTGTCTCGTCCGGTTTGTCCGGTCAAAAATTACTTTTCTCCTTCCACAAGGAATTGCCAAATATGGTTTTCCGAGGGGAAGCTCCATATATGGTCTTCCTGGGCTCGCAGCCCGCCGGTGCTGTGTGTGTGCACCGCGCTGTGATTGGTGGGCTTTCTGTGCCCCCCTCTGTCTCTAGCCTACGCTGGGGAGATGGCCGAAAGAAGCCTCTGCAGGATCTCTGTAACTTTTCTCGTGTTACACTTTTCATGTTGCTAATAACGTTCCGGTGCAAGCAGAGTTCATTTCACTGTGGAGCCTTTCATGAATGCAAAGAAGCATTTTAGTCTTGTTAGAAAATCAGTAGCTCAGCATTTTGCCTTTCTAATCGCTTGCGCACGCAGTAGTGATTCCTAGCAAAGCATTCATGAAAAATGTCTTCACAGTAGAATGAATGAGCCAATATGGCGTTTGCATTGCATCTCGGTTTTTCATTCAGAATCCCTCCAATATATCCTACAGTTTCCCCCCTTTTGGACGGTCGTGTGGTCATCCACGAGTGGCCAAATAGTAAATATTGGAGGCTTAGAGAAGAAAATATGGATAAAAATGGAGATATATAAAAAAAAAATCGGTGAACTTTTCATGCTGGGCGAAATTTTTCGCAACATTTCGCCTGTTTTCGCCTCGTCTCCCCCCTTTTGGTATGTGGAGTCTGAGACATATCAAATGATGGCGAGGTTATTTTGACGGTTTTTGTTTTTGTTTTTCATTGCTTTTAATATGTGTATGCTGTTTAGCAGTACTATTGTGCTTATTATTGCTAACCAAATTATTGATGCCATCATCCCCCCTAGGACAATATACGGTGTCATGTAGGGTGTTATTACATCTCCATATTGTTTAGATAGTATTTCATGATCACTCTGGGAAAATCTGTGTTCTGCTACAGAAACGTCATTTTCTTTTATCAATAACTGAACTGAATGTGATTTCTTTTTATCTAAAATGGTATTTAATTCATCATCGTCTGATGGTATGTTAAGGATATTAATAGTATTCACCATTTCCATTGCTACTTCTATTTTTTCATTTGAAACGTAAAATAATGTCTCTGATCCAATAGTGACAATAATATCTCGTGGCACGATCGTAGTAAATGTAGAATGTGGGATTGGTTTAACTACAAATGTACCATGTCTAGTATATGTGATAGTCAGGTTCGGTGCATTGGTGCTGACGAGCCACCTGTTGTTTATCAGAATGGCTTCAGTCACTATCTCTTTGCTGCGTGTCATAGTAACATCACATAATGTATTATTCATTGATGCTTCTCCTAATGCGCATAGGTTTCCTCCCTTGTCTGGGATAAATGGCTTCCCAGGACAGAGGTAATTAAAGTCTTTAAACACTTGGCATGACTGGAGTTTTGGAATCAAGTATGTGTCACTAGTATTTTGGTATGCAACTAGTTCTGGTGTGTTAATCTTGATTTTGGTTCCATCTCTCCATATACCCACGTTTAATACCTTCTTTAATTGATATATTTTCTCTGCTTTCACAATTGGAATGTTCAACAAGAATGAGATATGCAGTAACTGTGTGTTTATATACATGGGTATCGCTGAACCTGTTTCAAAAGCTATCTTGATCTGTGTCTCTTCTAATTCTTGACCATGTATGGTAGTCAATGCAGTTCTCACAAGTTCATCATTAACAAAATACAATGGTATGGACGCCCTAATCAAATTGTTCATGTTTACCTCCAATTGTCTTAGATAAGTCTGAGTAATAAACAGGATAGGGTCCACCACCTTGTAAAATAGATTTCTGGCCATTGTTTCTTTTCCAATTCGTTTCATCGAATCGTCCAACCTCTCATTCTGAACACCAGTGATGACAATAGTGTCTTTAACGACTTGTATTAGCTCCTTGGTCCTTTCACGTTGGGTCACCAAACTTTCCCGTATCTCCTCCATCGCACTCTGCAACTCATCATTCTTCTTCTTGACTTCCCTAACACTAATACCATTGACGGCGTTCATCGTGGTTCCCACGACTGTGCCGATTACAGTCAGTAATGCCATGACCCCCATGACAGCCCCGGCAATAGCTCTCTTAGTTCTATGCCTTGTCTGAATGTCTCGTGGCTGGGGTCTAACGATAGTCTTTTCGGTTTGTGATAAAATTTCTCGCATTACATTCTTTGTTCGGTCTATGTGACTGTAATACCAACTTTTAATATCTACATCTGTAACTTCAGTAATGTCTATGTACTTTGCAATGGCTGCTTCTATATCTAACTGGACAAACACTAGCTGGCTTACAGTTCTATGATCCGTTATCATAATACCAGGAGTTTCATGAACAATTATACCAGAGCTTGGGCCACGTGTCATTTTAAGTGATGTTCTTTGTGCCCAACACTCCTGATTCAGCAGCAAACAAATGCATAAATATATACATTGACATTGGAGCCACTTATTCCGCGTTGGGGAAGAGGTTTGGTGACCGGCAGCCTTCCGTGTAGACATGGCAAGGATTAAGGGAGTTAGGAATTCTAAATGCGTAAAGAAAAACAACAAGTGTTACTATATACAGAAAATACAGATTATTTTTCATTCTTTTCTCTACTCTGCTTCTATCTGCTTCAGCCTTGATTGAGGATGAGCTATTTTTATTTGGTTCCTGTGAACCCAGCGCTCCTCTTTCTCTGGATTTTTGGTATCCTTTATCCTGTATACTACAGGTGACAATTTTTCTGTGATTTCGTAGGGGCCATGCCACACAGGCAAGAATTTTGAATTCTTCGCTCTGTTCTTGAGATAATTGTAGAAATATATTCTGTCACCTATCTCATATTCTTTTTTATCTGTTTTCAAATTGTAATACGTGTGGCTGGCATCCACTGCTTTTTCCAAATTTTTCTGTGCATGTGCAAATGCATGTTGCAAATGTTTCCTGAGATTAGCCACATAATCATGGGTTGACATGGCGCCTACGAGTACCTGCTCGCTAACCCTATACAGCAGGTGCATCGGGACGACCATCCTTCTTCCGGTTAATAACTCGAATGGACTGTAACCAGTTACTGATGAAGGTGTGGCTCTTATAGCCATCAATACTAATGGCAACTTCAGGTCCCAATCTTTACCATTCTCACACACATACTTCTTCAATATATTAATGATTGTTTGATTTGCTCTTTCAACTGTGCCACTGCTGGCTGGATGATATGCTATGTGCAATTGTCTTTTGACACCTAGAATCTGCCACATTTTGGTCATGACTTCTGCCGTGAAAGCTGAACCCTTGTCGCTAGAGATACGTTCTGGCAGACCCTGGCGGCAAAAGATGTGGTTTATTAGAAGTAACGCAGCCGTGTCTGCTTTGCAGTTAGGCGCGGGTATGCATTCAACCCATTTGGTAAATAAACATATCACAGTTAACATGTACTGGTTTCCTCTATTTGACTTAACTACAGGTCCAATGAAATCAATTTGGACGTCAGACCACGGATACGTGATCCCACGTTTTCTTAATGGAGCTCTATGTGTTGGTGAGCTAGGTTGGAACTGAGCACATCGTAAGCAACCTGCACAATAAATTTCTACATCCTGGATCATGTGCGGCCAGTAGACCAGTTCCTGTAGTATTGTGTTTGTAATTTTCGGACTCCTGTGCCCTGAAGTGATTTCATCGTGTGCATGTTCGATCATAATGCCTCTAAATGCAAGGGGTACGACCCATCGCATTGGTGCATTTTCAGTTACTCTTACAAGTAATCCTTCATGTAATTTGAAGTTAGCTCTCGCCCTGTATAGTATTTTCAATTCTTCATTGGCCTCTATTTCTTCTGGTGTGATTGGGTTATTTCCTGGGTCTTCAACAAACCTATAAAATTTCCCAATAGTAGCATCATTTTTCTGTTCTGTAATTAAGTCTGGGTCTGGCCCTTTTTCTGACCATGTTGCTACTTCTCTCACACGTGTCTGTGACCTAGTAACAGCTTCACATTTAATTTCTACTGTTTCGTTCTCTGTCATTAAATGATCAATAATTAGTACTTCACCATTGATAGCACCCTCGGTAGCTGTTCGATCAGCATTGTCATTCCCATGTTTTTCAAACCCTGGGGTCTTGGAGTGCCCCTTGGTTTTTCTCCAATAAATGACCAGATTATCTCTCATCACCATCTCATCGATAGCTTTAATCATACTGGCGTGCTTCAGATTCTTACCATTCATACATTTCATTCCACGTGCCTTCCATCCGGGAAGGTATTCCACAAAAGCATTCCGCACATATATTGAGTCAGTGACCAACACAATCTCATTTAACTTGTGTTCACATGCGGTTTTGACTGCTAGGTATACGGCAATCAATTCTGCTACCTGACTACTCTGATTTCCAATTTTTCTGCTCTGTGGTAATACTGGATAATCATTTATCCACACATTTCCAACTCCAGCTACACGCTCACCTGCGTCATTTTTAAATGAACACCCATCTACAAATACGCAGGGTAAATTGTCATGTTTTTCTTCATAGACTTGATGGTGTGAATTCGCAAAGGGTTCAAGTGTGCTTATTTCAACATCCTCTCCTAAACATTCGTCAGCACCACACTGATGAAGATCAGCTAGCCCTTGTGCAACAACATTTTTCTTGTTTTTACTGTACCTAATTTCAACAGGGACACTCTGCATTGACATCATCCATCCAGTAATGCGTGATCCAGTAACATTTCCCTCTCGGATTTTGTTACTGTTTAAGAACTGTATCGATTGGTGTGCTGTTTCCAAAATTATTTTACTTCCATAGATGAATGGTTTAAAATGTTGAACTGCCCAAACAGCTGCAAA
>JASBQL010620479.1:0-10501 GCA_030264975.1 Desmognathus pascagoula | reverse complement strand
AAGAATACACATCGGGATGTGACACTAGAGGAGAGAACTAAAAATCAAAACCAGAGAATCACCTTTGTATCTACTTTTAATCCTCTATCCTATAAAATTGCTCGTATTGTTAACAAACATTGGAATATTTTACAAACAGATGGGATCCAACTTGAGAAGCCCTTGATGGCATATAAACGCAGTACCAGCATTAGGGATTCGGTGGTACATAGCGATATACGCATCACCAATGGGGAACAGGACCCTAACACTTTGGAAAAGTTATGGGGCTGGGCTAAGAAAACTACTTTGCCCCCCATTACAGGCAATTATGCATGTGGGGACTGCAGCATTTGTAATGCTGCTATAGAGGGCCCACAGATTGACCTGGGTCGCGATGAGATGTGGCAACTCAAGAACCACACCAACTGTG
This sequence comes from Desmognathus pascagoula, assembly GCA_030264975.1. Taxonomy (NCBI): domain Eukaryota; kingdom Metazoa; phylum Chordata; class Amphibia; order Caudata; family Plethodontidae; genus Desmognathus; species Desmognathus pascagoula. The sequence continues at coordinate 10,089 of JASBQL010620479.1, read as the reverse complement.
GGACGGCATGGGTGATCTATGTTATTCGATGCCCGTGCAACCTTTTATATGTTGGAAAAACCGAAAGGACATTCCGTGAGCGATTTATTGAGCATAAAAGCAGGATTAGGAGAGGTAAGTCCAATGCGCCCCTAGTGGCACATTGTTGTGAGAAATCACATGGTCCAGATGACATTAAGTGGTGCATATTAGAGGTGATCGTGACTCCAGAAAAAAGCAGTCGGGTAGCCAAACTATCAACACGGGAAACTCATTGGATATACCATTTGGCTACCTTTCATACTGGTTTGAATAAAGATTTCTGTTGGAACTCATAAATATGTGCCCTGTTTAAATACATCTTGGGTATGACAGGTTTTGTTTTACTCAGCCCATTCCATCTATAGCAATTTCTCAAATTGTTGAACTTTTTACGCGTTCTGCCACTTGGTGGCGGCCATTTTTGTAGTTTATTTACCATTTTCACTGTGCCTATACGATATCTATAGAGGAAGTTTCACTTCCGCTTGGCAGACGGAATTTGGGTATGGCTGTTTTTTCCATCGTAGCTGATACATATTATCCACCCCCTGCAGGGATTTGAGCATGAAATTCGGATACGTATCTTTTTTTCAACTATTAACTGCAATATGTGCTCTAGACCGATTTACAATCTCGGACCGTGAATGGCGGCCATGTTTGTAGTTTTTATAACATCGCTTTGGTATGCGTTTGGCTGGGCAACACGTGATTAATTACTTTAATGTAGTTCCCTTTATAACCGCCACGCCATACGATAGTCCTCATTGGGTCCTAAGACGCACGCGGACCGACATTCCCTCCTGTTCGGCGGCAGCCCAATACAAGCGGGTAAGCGTTATCTTCGGGTATTATTCAAATACTGATTGCGGGCTCTTACGTACGTCCCTTTGATACTCAGACGCACTATGGGGAAAGGAGTACTAGTGATTAAACTCTGCCATGCAGGGCTCTAGCTTTAATAGGCTCAGGTATTTGAACACTTAAATTGAATAACAGCAGTAGAGAAACCGGGTAGTTAGATTATATAGTTGTTTAAAGCGTGTTATGCCGTGGTTGATGGTTATTAAGCTACCTCTGGCAGGACCAATCTGGTCATTAGCCTTAGTTCAAACTTAATAGATAGTGGATTTTTATGTTACACTATAATATGATATATCCATTTCCATCTCTCACAGATTGACCGATTGAGGTCTGATATGTTCAGACTTCACGAAAATATGGGAATCATCTTTTCACAGCCCTGAGAAGGGTCCTTTTGCCTTGTGCATAGGATGCATAGAAATACACTTCCGGGTAAGATTTTTCTTTAAGAATTAACAATAGGTTTTTCTACTACTTATCAACTATTGCCCCACATGTGTGTTTGCCTTCCCACATTGTCTGCCTTGCCATCTCCCTTTTTAGATTAAATCTGAGGGCGCAACACTGATAACATCTATAATAAATACAGCACCTTCGGGTACTTTTTGAATGGTCCCTCTTGATCTCCTTCCAACTACCAATACCATAAATTGTACAGGAGAGGGCATTCTGCAATTTCAGAGGTATGTCCACGTCTAGTTTTTTTAAATGTTTGGTCCTTTGTGGAAAATAATAATTGTGTGTTTATTTTATCAACCACTGTTGGGTATTATTTTCATTGGTGGCACTTTTGTTTGTAATTTTTGCTATCATGACAAGGTTAGTTTGAGGTTAACTGGGTGTTTGACATGTATACATGGGCAATGGGAGAGTACTCAGTGTATAGTTGTGCTTCTTTAGTAAGAGGATAAGCTCAGAAGAGTTGATTACTTGTTTCTATAAGGGCCTTAATTAAGATGGCCCTACAGAGAATAAATAAAATGTTTCTCTATTGCGAATATGAAGATGTAACAAACGAAGTGAATGTACTTGTTTATGTTCTCTATTGTATATTCAACAAAAGAAATATTCATTATATTATTAATTACATAGCTATATGAAATATGTACAAACCATATATATATTGTGTGGTAACACTACACTTTTTGTGCTCCCTGTAGGTTGTGTGATCATTCATATTCTGTTTACAGCAATGGAAGACTGCTAACTCTAATGTCCCTGATGAGAGTGTGTCAAATTAGAGCTATTTACACCGAAACATTATACAGGCCATGTCGGACGAGACGGTTCCAAATGCTTGTACTGTAGAACAAATGAATTTTTAAAGTAACCATTTTTTGTATCTAATTGTATATTTGATTGGATGTGTCATAATAGATGACATTGGCATGTTTGAGATATGTATGAAAATGAAAGAAAAAAGTGATGAGTAAGTCTTTTTTGAATCATGTTATTTATGCATTTCATTATTGTTAAAATAGTATCTTATGATGATTTTCTAAAAATAAAAATTATTTTTTGATATTAGTTGGTGATGAGGTGTCTTTCGTGCAAGGATATGTGATGTTTTAAGATATTGTGTAGAGAGATATTATTTATTTTGAAAAACTGTTAAACCCAGGATATATCTCTTAGGTCTGGGGTTCCCTCATTATTTATTTACTTGTTCATCTGGCCACATTGGTCAGGGGAATTGCCTACAGTTTATGCTCATGTGTGCATGTTGAATACCCAGTGTTCTCTTTGTGCCTTTATTTTTGGTTTAAAGGCTTAAATTGTTTATTTACATATATATTTTTTCTTTCTCTTTGTTTCACACAATTATATATAATTTTTTTATTTGATTGGACTGTAAAAATGGCAACAGAGGATACTTTAAGTTATTCGGAGGACTATATCTCTGAGATTCTTAAGAATGCTGCCTCTTTAAGTACCTCAACTGACTCTATGTCGTTTAAACAAGTTTCGGCTTGGGACGAACTAACAAATAAGAAGAAAAGATTGGTTCGCACCAATCTCCATGAACTAACCAACCTAGAACACTTGAAGAGCAAGACCCTACCTCAAGGGCTGGTTGTACCCAACCAACCCAAAATCTTTTTAGACAAGATGCGGTTTAAAACAGGATGGGCACATATAGCCAATAAATGTGGGAGGGATTGGGTGGTTCTGGTAATTGAAACTGCGAGAGAAGTCTCCAATGAAATCTTGGAGGAATTACAAAAAGCTGAGGGAGAATTAAAAACTACCATTTCCAATGCAGCTTTCAAAAAACGGCTGGAGGAAATTGAGCGTGAAATTAAGGATTTCAAGGAGAGTACTACTCTTCTAAAAATTAAAAATCTGAAAAAGAGTATAGAGGAGTTCAAATTAGAAAAAAAGTTCCCGTATTTGCAAGTTGACTACTATGAGAAAAAACAAAACAGCTTTACCAGTGATCCCAATGGGAGACATGTGCGTTTTAGAACAAATTCCTACAGTAGTTACAGCAGTGACGATGATCAATACAGGCCTCCATACCAAAGAGGTAGAGGTAGAGGGAGACGGTTCCAAAGAGGACAACGACGAGGGGGTCTCGGAAATACTTTTTTAGATCAAGGTCGGTCCCCACGGGGGGACGGAGACCCGGAGATACTGATCCAGAATGGAAAAAGGTACCAGAGGATATAATACATAATCTTTCAGATTATACACTATCCTCTGAAGAGAAACATGTATTAAATCTTGGTTTGGGTTTTGTACCTACAAGGAAGTACGCCCCTGTCACATTTAGACAGGAGTGGACACTATTTTTACGTAAGATCAAACTCAAGTTTTTCTTTCAGAACAACGAATTTTCAGGATCTACCAATCTCACTGGTCTAAGACCCCCTAGTACATTCACGCCAAATGTTAACAATCCTGAGGTTAGAGTTTTTGAAAATGCAGTTTGGCGTGATATTGCTGCACTGGAATCCCAACAAAACAAACAGTTTTTTAACCTGTCAAAAAAAGATCGTCTAGCTATTAATTCTTTGAAAAATAATAAGGAAATTGTGATTAAAGAGGCTGATAAGGGGGGAGCAGTAGTGATAATGAATCGCAGTGACTACCTGAGGGAAGCGGAAAGCCAATTGGAAAAAACAAACAACTACAAATTACTTCAAAACGATCCCACTGCCATGTTGGCCAGGGAAATAAAAGAGAGGGTACTTAAGGCTGTACAAGAACAGACTATTTCTAAGCAGGAGGGCAATTTTCTTATAAACAAAGAACCAAGGGTTCCAGTGTTTTATACAATACCCAAAATCCATAAGGATGCCAATTGCCCTCCTGGTAGGCCCATTGTGTCCGGAATCAACTCTGTTCTAGAGCCGTTATCGGCCTTTGTCGAAAAACATCTTAATGACCGGATACCCTTGATGCAATCCTATGTTAAAAATAGCACTCAAATTATACATGAAATAGAAGGTACTCTATTTGATCCTTCTGAGATGATATTTGTAACATTGGATGTGGAAGCGTTGTATACAGCAATACCACAAGTGCAAACGTTAAAAGTTATTGAGATAGTATTGAATGATAAATATCCTGAAAATAGGGTATTGGTGGATTTCATCATGTGGGCAGCCACCACTGCCCTTCGAAATAACTACTTCAGATTCAACAACAATTTTTACCTCCAGCGACAGGGGACTGCCATGGGGGCCAAATTTGCACCAGCACTAGCTAACCTTTATATGGAGTCATTTGAGAAAACCTATATTTACCAACAAACTAATCCCTTCCGGGATAATGTTTCCTCCTATCATCGATACATAGATGACATATTAGTCATTTGGAAAGGCAACACAGAGGCAGTGACTCAATTTAAGGACTGGATCAATAGCTTGGATCCGTTTCTGAAGTTTACTATCCATATGAGTACAGAATCTATTTCATTTTTGGATTTATCTCTTTCTGAACGGCAAGGGCGGATCTGTACTTCGCTTTTTGTTAAACCTACTGACCGCAATTCACTGCTTGACTACAGAAGTTTCCATCCAGGTCCCCTCAGGTCCAATTTACCTTACAGTCAATTCCTTAGGCTAAAACGCAACTGCACTCTCAAGGAAGACTTTGAGTCCAATTGTATGATACTGCAACAGAAATTGGTGAATAAAAACTATCCTAGAAAAATCATTAAGGATTGCAGAAAAAGGGCAAAGAATACACATCGGGATGTGACACTAGAGGAGAGAACTAAAAATCAAAACCAGAGAATCACCTTTGTATCTACTTTCAATCCTTTATCCTATAAAATTGCTCGTATTGTTAACAAACATTGGAATATTTTGCAAACAGATGGGATCCAACTTGAGAAGCCCTTGATGGCATATAAACGCAGTACCAACATTAGGGATTCGGTGGTACATAGCGATATACGCATTACTAATGGGGAGCAGGACCCTAACACGTTGGAAAAGTTATGGGGTTGGGCTAAGAAAACTACTTTGCCCCCCATCACAGGCAATTATGCATGTGGGGACTGCAGCATTTGTAATGCTGCCATAGAGGGCCCACAGATTGATCTGGGTCGTGATGAGATGTGGCAACTCAAGAATCACACCAACTGTGGGACGGCATGGGTGATCTATGTAATTCGATGCCCGTGCAATCTTTTATATGTTGGAAAAACCGAAAGGACATTCCGTGAGCGATTTATTGAGCATAAAAGTAGGATTAGGAGAGGTAAGTCTAATGCGCCCTTAGTGGCGCATTGTTGTGAGAAACTACATGGTCCTGATGACATTAAATGGTGCATATTAGAGGTGATCGTAACTCCAGAAAAAAGCAGCCGGGTAGCCAAACTGTCAACACGGGAAACTCATTGGATATACCATTTGGCTACCTTCCATACTGGTTTGAATAAAGATTTCTGTTGGAACTCATAAATATGTCCCTTATTTAAATGCATCTTGGGTATAACAGGTTCTGTGTTACTCAGTTTATTCCATCCTTAGCAATTTTTCAAATTGGTGCACTTGTTATGCATTCTACCACTTGACGGCGGCCATTTTTGTAGTTTATTTACTATCTTCACTGTGCCTGTATGATATCTATAGAGGAAGTTTCATTTGCGCTTGGTAGACGTAATGGGGGTACGGCTGTTTTTTGCTGTTTTTTGAAATAAAGATTTCTGTTATGCCTCTTGGGTATAACAGGTTCTGTGTTACTCAGCTTATTCCATCTTTAGCAATTTCTCAAATTGGTGTATTTGTTATGCATTCTATCACTTGACGGCGGCCATTTTTGTAGTTTATTTACTATTTTCATTGTGCCTGTATGATATCTATAGAGGAAGTTCATTTGCACTTGGCAGACGTAATGTGGGTACGGCTGTTTTTTGCATCGGAACTGATACATTTTATCCACCCCCTACAGAGGTTTGAGCATTGTACTCGGTTGTGTGGCTGTTTTTCAACTGTCGGCTGCGGTGTGTGCTCTAGACTGGTTTGCAGTCTTGGACTATAAATGGCGGCCATGTTTGTAGTTTTTACAACATCGCTTTTGTATACGTTTGGCTGGGCAACACGTGATTAATTACTTCAATGTGGTTCCCTTTATAATCGCCACGCCACACGTTAGCTTTCATTAGGTCCAAAGACGCACGCGGACCGGCATTCCCTTATGTTTGGCGGCAGCCCAAAACGAGCGGGTAAGCGTTATTTTCGGATATCAGTCAAATACTGATTACGGGTTCCTATGCATGTCCCCCTGTTTCTTAGACGCACTATGGGGATGGGATTTCTAGTGATTAAACTCTGCCATGCAGGGCTTTAGCTCTAATAGGTTAGGATATTTGAACGCCTTAATTAAATAACAGCAGTAGGGAAACTGGTTAGTCAGATTAAATAGTTGTTTTAAGTGCGTTATGCCATGTTTGACGATTATTAAGCCACCACTGGCAGAACCGATTTGGCTATTCAATGGATAGTGGATTTTTTGGTTTCACTATTATATGATACATCATTTCCATTTTTTCATAGACTGTCCGATTGAGGTGTGATTTGTTCTGACCTCATGAAAAAAGATGGGAATCACTTTTTCATAGCCCTGAGAGGGGTCCGTTTGCCCAATGCATGGGATGCATAGCGATACACCTCTGGGTAAGATTTGTTTTTAAGAATTAATAAGAGGTTTTTTATTAATTATCAACTATTGCACCACATGTATGTTTGCCTTCCCACATTGTCTACCTTGCCATCTCCCTTTTTAGATTTAATCTGAGGGCGCAATACTGATAACATCTATAAGAAATTTAGCACCTTCGGGCACCTTTTGAATGGTTCCTCTTGATCTCCTTCCAACTATCAATACCATAAATTGTACAGGAGAGGGCATTCCGCAATCTCAGAGGTATGTCCACGTTTAGTTTTTTTTAAATGTTTGGTCCTTTGTGGTAAATAATTATTTTGTGTCTTCTGTATTCAACCACTAATGGGGATTATTTTTATTTTGTGATTTTTCGTTTGTAATTTTTGATATCACGACAAGGTTAGTTTGAGGCTAACTGGGTGTTTGACATGTCCACATGGGCAATGGGAGAGTACTCAGCGTATAGTTGTGTCCTTTTAATAAGAGGACTAGTTCTGAAGAGTTGATAACTTGTTTTTAGAAGGGCCCTAATTAAGTTAGCCCAACAGAGAATAAATAAAATGTTTCTCGATTGTGAACATAAAGATATAACAAATGAAGTGAACGTACTTGTTTATGTTTTCTAGTGTATATTCAACACAAGAAATATTTATTATATTACTAAATACATAGTTACATGAAATATGTACAAACCATATATATATTGTGTGGTAACACTACGCTTTCTGTGCTCCCTGTAGGTCGTGTGACCATTCATATTCTGTTTACAGCAATGGAAGACTGCTAACTCTAATGTCCCTGATGAGAGTGTGTTAAATTAGAAGCTATTTACACCGAAACATTATACAGGCCATGTCGGACGAGACAGTTCCAAATGCTTATACTGTAGAACAAATGAATTTTTAAAGCAATTATTTTTTGTATCTAATTGTACGTTTGATTGGATGTGTCATAATAGATGACATTGGTATGTTTGAGATATGTATGAAAATGAATGAGAAAAGTGATGAGTAAGTTTTTTTGAATCATGTTATTTATGCACTTCATTATTGTTAAAATAGTATCCTATGATGATTTTCTAAAAATAAAAATTATTTTTTGATAATAGTTGGTGATGAGATGTCTTTTGTGCAAGGATATGTGATGTTTTAAAATATTATGTAGAGAGATATTATTTATTTTTGAAAAACTGTTAAACCCAGGATATATCTCTTAGGTCTGGGGTTCCCTCGCTATTTACTTGTTCATCTGGCCACATTGGTCAGGGGAATTGCCTACAGTTTTTGCCCGAGTGTGCATGTTCAATACCCAGTGTTCTCTTATGCCTCTATTTTTGGATTAAAGGTTTAAAGTGGTTATTTACATAAAAAAAAATTTTTCTTTTTTCCTTTTTTTTGTTTCACACAATTATATATAATTTTTATTTTGATTGGACTACAAAAATGGCAACAGAGGACACTTTAAGTTATTCGGAGGACTATATCTCTGAGATTCTTAAGAATGCTGCCTCTTTAAGTACCTCAACTGACTCCATGTCGTTTAAACAAGTTTCGGCTTGGGACGAACTAACAAATAAGAAGAAAAGATTGGTTCGTACCAATCTCCATGAACTGACCAACCTAGAACACTTGAAGAGCAAGACCCTACCCCAAGGGCTGGTAGTACCCAACCAACCCAAAATCTTTTTAGATAAGATGCGATTTAAAACAGGATGGGCACATATAGCCAATAAATGTGGGAGGGATTGGGTGGTCCTGGTAATTGAAACTGCGAGAGAAGTCTCCAATGAAATCTTGGAGGAACTGCAAAAAGCTGAGGGAGAATTAAAAACTACCATTTCCAATGCAGCTTTTAAAAAACGGCTGGAGGAAATCGAGCGTGAAATTAAGGACTTCAAGGAGAGTACTACTCTTTTAAAAATTAAAAATCTGAAAAAGAGTATAGAGGAGTTCAAATTAGAAAAAAAGTTCCCGTATTTACAAGCTGACTACTATGAGAAAAAACAAAACAGTTTTACTAGTGATCCTAATGGGAGACATGTACGTTTTAGAACAAACTCCTATAGTAGTTACAGCAGTGACGATGATCAATACAGGCCTCCATACCAAAGAGGTAGAGGTAGAGGGAGACGGTTTCAAAGAGGACAGCGACGAGGGGGTCTTGGAAATACTTTTTTAGATCAAGGTCGTTCCCCACGGGGGGACGGAGACCCAGAGATATTGATCCAGAATGGAAAAAGGTACCAGAGGATATAATACACAATCTTTCAGATTATACACTATCCTCTGAAGAGAAACATGTATTAAATCTTGGTTTGGGTTTTGTACCTACAAAGAAGTACGCCCCTGTCACATTTAGACAGGAGTGGACAATATTTTTACGTAAGATCAAACTCAAGTTTTTCTTTCAGGATAACGAATTTTCAGGATCTACTAATCTCACAGGTCTAAGACCCCCCAGTACATTCACGCCAAATGTTAACAATCCTGAGGTTAGAGTTTTTGAAAATGCAGTTTGGCGTGACATTGCTGCACTGGAATCCCAACAAAACAAACAGTTCTTTAACCTGTCAAAAAAAGATCGTCTAGCTATTAATTCTTTGAAGAACAATAAGGAAATTGTGATTAAAGAGGCTGATAAGGGGGGAGCAGTAGTGATAATGAATCGCAGCGATTACCTGAGGGAAGCGGAAAGCCAATTGGAAAAAACAAACAACTACAAATTACTTCAAAATGATCCCACTGCCGTGTTGGCCAGAGAAATAAAAGAGAGGGTATTTAAGGCTGTACAGGAACAGATTATTTCTAAGCAGGAGGGCAATTTTCTTATAAACAAGGAACCAAGGGTTCCAGTGTTTTATACAATACCTAAAATCCACAAGGATGCCAATTGCCCGCCTGGCAGGCCTATTGTATCCGGAATTAATTCTGTTCTAGAGCCGTTATCGGCCTTTGTCGAAAAACATCTCAATGACCGGATACCCTTGATGCAATCCTATGTTAAAAATAGCACCCAAATTATACATGAAATAGAAGGTACTCTATTTGATCCTTCTGAGATGATATTTGTAACATTGGATGTGGAAGCGTT
>JASBQL010609397.1:0-10511 GCA_030264975.1 Desmognathus pascagoula | reverse complement strand
GAATGCAAAGCCATAATCTATATAAAAGAAATGTGTTGATTTTAGCATATGCATATCGTATTTAATTTTGTGCCATATTTGTGGGTAAACACCACCTGAACCGCCCGCCCCCTGTGTCTGACTTTCTGACTGGTCACGTCATCATGCTGCACATAGCCTTGGTGGTGGTGCACACAGACTATTTATTGGCGCACATGGATTGAAATAATTAGAGGGAACATTGGGAATTACTTGATTATAAGCAGGGCAACAAAGACACGCAGGAATATATCACACAGTTCCAACTCCTGGCAGCTACTACTACCTGGCCTGACACAGTGCTCATTAAATTGTTTTATAGGGGCTTGCGAGAAGACATTAAAGACATGTTAGCCAATATGGTCACCTTACCCAAAGTCTTTTCTGAGTACGTAACCCTAACAGTACAATTAGATCAACGCTTACGTGAACGCAAGAGGGAAAGAAGGAAGCACGAGAACTATCGCCCTTTTCAAAGGTATACACCTCCCTCCTCTCGGGATGTGGACACTAGCGAACCAATGCAGCTAGGTGGGGTTAGAGATCCTCTTTCTGCACGTGAAAAGGAGAGAAGGCGTAGAGAAGGACTTTGCTTCTACTGTGGTGATCCCAAGCATGCTATTAACCAGTGCCCCTTGATTTCGGGAAAAGACAACGCCCGGTAGACACACGAGGAGGTCTCCCGGGCGATGTAACTTCATATACTCCTCGCGTATTGGGTACCATAATGAGAGATGCCCCTTCCTCTCCTCACCTATACCTTGAGATCACTATTCGTATAGCAGGGAGGAAGGATCTCCACACTCGCGCTTTGCTAGATTGTGGGGCAAACGGAAACTATCTAGACAGCGAGTTCCAAAAGATCCACCAAATCCCCATCCGAAAAAGAACAAGGCCAGAGCAAGCCATGTCCGTAGACGACTCTCCCTTGAAATCGGGGCAGATAGAGGAAAATACAATTCCTCTCACCATAGCATTCCAGGGGGTCGAAAAGATGGAACAATTTGACATCATCCAGGTTCCTTCATTCAAGATAATATTAGGGATGCCCTGGTTGGTTAAGTGGAACCCAGCTATTGACTGGAAAACCAGAACAGTTAAAATCGAGGCCACGGAAAAGAGGTACATAAATGCCATCACTGATAGGTACCCAGACTTGATCACAGTCTTTGATAAAAAAGAGGCAGATGTTCTTCCACCTCACAGGGAATACGACTGCAGGATAGATCTGGTCCCTAATACCAGTGTTCCACATGGAAGAATCTATGCTCTTTCACCCAAGGAAGATACCATCCTTAAAGGATACATCCAGGATAATCTTGAGAAAGGGTTTATTCGCCCCTCTTCTTCACCGGCAGGAGCTCCTTTGTTCTTTGTATCCAAGAAAGATACAGATGAACTAAGACCATGCATTGATTATAGACTGTTAAACTTAATCACAGTTAAGAATAGGTATCCTTTACCGCTTATCCCCGTCCTCCTAGACCAGATCCAGAATGCCACTGTCTTTTCCAAGATAGACCTCCGAGGGGCATACAACCTAGTGAGAATGAAAGAGGGGGACGAGTGGAAGACTGCCTTCCGAACGGCACATGGGCATTATGAGTACTTGGTAATGCCGTTCGGATTGTGCAATGCGCCCGCTTGCTTCCAATATTTCGTAAATGACGTCTTCAGAGATATCTTGAATACATTTATGGTAATATATCTTGACGATATACTAATCTTCTCGCAGGATGAACAAGAACATACTAGCCATGTGAGAACAGTACTTGAGACCCTGCTACGGAGTAGATTGTATGCTAAAGAGACTAAGTGTATGTTTTTTCAACGACAGGTTCCTTTTTTAGGATTTTTGATTTCCCATCAGGGTAGAGAAATGGATCCCGTAAAGATACAGGCCATAGTTCAGTGGGAAGCCCCTCAATCCATTAAGGAGGTCCAGAGATTCTTGGGATTCGCCAATTTCTATAGACAATACATCCCTGCATACTCTGACATTGTCCTTCCATTGACACAGGCACTCAAGAAAAAGGGTTTTCTTTGGGGTAACGAACAACAAGAAGCTTTTGAGGTATTAAAAAAAGAATTCACTAAAGCACCAGTCCTTATACACCCGGATTTCTCGAAACCCTTCATTATTGAGGCGGATGCTTCCTCTAATGCCATAGGGGCTGTCCTATCCCAGAAAGATGTACTCCAGGAAACACACCCTGTAGCCTATTACTCTCGTAAACTTAATCCTGCAGAGAGAAACTATACCATATATGAGAAGGAATTGTTAGCTATCAAGGAGGCACTGAAACAGTGGAGGCATTATTTGGAGGGTACTGGAAATGCTATTACCATATATACCGACCATAAGAACCTAGAGTTCCTAAAGAATCTAACCTGTCAGAATGGGAGACAAGCCCGTTGGTCTTTATTCTTCTCAAGATTTGACTATGTGATCACGTACAAACCTGGATCCTGTAATGCCAGGGCTGACGCTCTATCCCGTCGCTACCCAGAGGTGGAAAAGGTTGAACACACCCCTACCCCTATCTTGGCCCCGCAAAGAGTTATTGGTGCTACTGTGGCTGTTTTGTCTTCATTTTTGCAAGAAGTACGGGACAGTTATTCCTTGGAGGCTAAGAAAGGTTTTTTGTCTGCTGGTAGTTTGCACAAAGAAATTGAAGGTCTACTGTTTCATGGTTCACGATTGTGGGTGCCTAAGAGTTCACAGCAGCTGGAACTAATGCAATGGTGCCATGATTCTCCATTGGCGGGACATCCTGGTCCTGTTAAAACTCTTGAAATGTTGTCTCGATATGTATGGTGGTTTAAGATGAAACGTACGGTGAATGAATATGTGCAATTGTGTCCAGTTTGTGCAAAGACTAAGGCTAGCCATTTGATGCCTCAAGGGTTATTACAACCATTAAAGGTCCCGGATGGACCATGGAGACACATTTCTATGGATTTTATAACAAACCTCCCCAGTAGTAAAGGACATTCGGTAGTGTTGGTTGTTACGGACTTATTTACTAAAATGGCACATTTCATTGGTCTAACTGGATTACCTACGGCAAAGATTTTGGCTATGGTTTTTATTAGTTTTGTGGTTAGGTTACATGGCATACCAGACATGATTGTGAGTGATAGAGGGTCCCAGTTTATTGCTAAATTTTGGAAAGAGTTTAACGACCAATTGGGTACAAAACTGGTGTTTTCTTCTGGTTATCATCCTCAGACGGATGGTTCTACGGAAAGATGTAACCAGACCCTTGAACAGTATTTGAGGGTCTTTTGTATGAGAGATGAAAAGGAGTGGTTCCCCGCATTGCCTCTGGTAGAATTTCTCTATAATAACTCCTATCACTCTGCAATAAAGACCACTCCCTTCTGCGCACTTATGGGTTACCATCCTAGGTTCCTTCCCTCTAGATTTCCTAATGCCTCCCTGGTTCCTGAAGTGTCCGTGTTCCTCAAGACCTTCTCATCTAGGGTACGGGTTCTTACTACCCTGTTATTAGCCTCTAAGGCTGCCATGAAGGAACAAGCAGACAAACACCGGAGGGAGGCTCCTACTTTTCAACCTGGAGATCGAGTTTGGTTATCCACAAGAAACCTCCATTTCAAGGGTATTTCCTGCCCTAAACTATCCCCTCGTTACATTGGCCCGTACATTATTGAATCTGTGCTCTCACCCCTGGTCCTCAGGTTACGTCTACCTCTCACTATGAAATGCCATCCCGTGTTCCATGTCTCTCAAGTTAAGGCATGCGCACCTGAGACCCGTCCGGATGTTAGGGTTTCTCAACCCGCTCCGGATACTCAAGGGGAATATCAAGTTGCGAAGATTTTGGACTCTCGTCTGGTCCGTGGGAAGTTGCAGTACCTCATTGATTGGGTTGGTTATGGCCCCGAAGACAGGTCTTGGGAACCGGTTGCCAATGTCCATGCCCCGCGCCTTCAAGCGGCTTTTCATGCTAAGCAACCGGACAAACCCAAACCTGTGGGGGGCGTCCCTGGAGGGGGGTACTGTTAGGAATCTGTCCCGTTTGTCCCCGAGACCCCCACGACCCCTACCTCCACGGGGCCGGCCTCTCCGGCACCCGTGGTCTTTTCAGCAAAGATTCAGCATTCGCCCCAGACTGTTGTGAGATGCCGGCGTCGGTAGCCGGTTACGGCATTTTACTTTCTCCTTCCAAGATGGCCGCCCGCTATACATAGAAACCGAGTCCTTTCTTTATGTCCAGTATGGACCTTGCACTCTGGGAGACCCGGCGCGCTTCCTTATAAGGAAGACGCCGACTCCCAAACAACGCTTGCGAACAACAAGCGGACTCCGTGTGACTCGTGCTGTGATTCCTGTATTTACGATAAGTGACCCGGCCTGTTTATCGACCTTGCTCCTGCTTATTCCTTTTGCCTTGTTATAGCTCGTACTGGTTTTGATATCCTGCTCTCCCTACTGGTTACTCTCTTGCCTCTGCCCTATAGTACTTCGCTGCCCGCCTGTGCCTAGACCTCTGCCTGTTTATTGGATTGCTGTTGCCTACTCCCTGGTTCTTGTTATTGCTCTCTTGGTGTGACTTTCAGCCTGTTTGACCTGTTGTGTGGTATACGCGTAATTCGTTACGCTCCTTGCTCGTGTTGCTTCTCTACCCTTGAGTTAGGGAAAGCCTAGTTCTGAGTCTCACACGCTGGGGAGTTAGCGCGTGTGTTAGAACGCGCTTTCACAATACTCTCTCCCTCAAGCGTGGCCTACCTCCTGGACTCTCCTATACGCTGCACCCGGTATTGGACAACAAGGGGGTTCTATTTTGGTGAGCGCTCACATCTCAACAACAGTCTGTTTACATTTGAACCCATTACACATCCATCCTAACCTGGTACTCCTGTCCATTTGTGTCTTTCAGGTGCAGTGTCACAAGTGACAACCCCGGTCCTTGTGGGCCCCCTTTTTCAACTTTCTGGCTGTATATACATATACAGCAGAGAGGGGAACAAGGGAAGCCTCTACTCATCGCTGTGAAGTCTAAGTGCTTGAAGGTCCAACAGATTGTTCGCAAGCCAACCTTCCACAGCGATGAGTGAGGAAGCTCAACCCGTCCCTGACATAAGTGTAGTGTGGGGTCAGAAACTCGACAAAGAGTTTGCCAGGGTACAACACGCTCTGAGTGCCTTAGGCAAAGAGATAGGAGGAATTAAAACCTCACAACAGAACATGGCCAATAGGGTACAGGCCCTAGAACAAGAGGCACCCATTGATGGAGTTGCCCCCGCAGCATTAAACCCAGTAGTGCCACCTCCTGTAGATCCAGCAACACCATTCCTTCCACACCTCCTCCCTAACCCACCTATGCCAAACAAGTTTAGGGGAAATAATAAGGATTATAGAGCATTCCTCACGCAGTGCAAACTGCATTTCTTGAATAAACCCAGTGTGTATGCTACCGATAGCAGTAAAGTGATGTTCATCTTAATGAACTTAGAGGGGAACGCATTGAAATGGGCAACGCCCTTTATTAACGATGATCACAGAATGCTGAGAAATTATAATGAGTTCTTGAGTTTATTTTCTAACATGTTTGAGTGCCAACAAGAAGATGATATTAGGCAGACAGAGTTGCTTGAATACAAACAGGGCAATAAAGACACACAGGAATATATTACACAATTTCAACTCTTGGCCTCTACTACTACATGGCCGGATTCGGTACTCATTAAATTGTTTTACAGAGGCCTGAGGGAAGAAATTAAGGATATGTTAGCTAATATGGTTTCAGTACCCAAGCTATTTTCTGAATATATCACCTTAACCATTCAATTAGACCAACGCTTACGTGAATGGAAGAATGAAAGACGAAAGCACGAGACATATCGCCCCTTCCAACGGTATACACCTCCTCCATCACGAGATATAGATACCAGCGAACCCATGCAACTTGGTGGGGTTAGGGGTCCCCTTTCTGCACGTGAAAAGGAAAGGAGGCGAAGGGAGGGTCTTTGCTTTTATTGCGGTGATCCCAAACATGCAATTAACAACTGCCCCTTGATCTCGGGAAAAGACAAACGCCCGGTAGACATACGAGGAGGTCTCCTGTGCGAGGTTCTTCCCTATACTCCTCGCGTATTAGGCACGATAATGAGAGATGCCCCTTCCTCTCCTCATTTATACCTGGAGATCACTCTCCGGATAGCAGGAAGAAAAGACCTTCACACTAGGGCATTGTTAGACTGTGGGGCAAACGGAAACTACTTAGATTGTGGGTTCCAAAGACAACACCAAATCCCCATTCGCAAGAGAACCAGGCCAGAACAAGCCATGTCAGTTGACGACTCCCCCTTAAAATCAGGACAGATAGAGAAAAACACCCTCCCTCTTACTATTTCTTTCCAGGGTGTCGAAAAGACGGAACAATTTGACATCATCCAGGCCCCTTCTTTCAAAATTATCTTAGGGATGCCCTGGTTAGTCAAGTGGAATCCTGCCAATCGAGGCCACAGAAAAGATATATATTAACACGATCACGGATAGGTACCTGGACTTAATCACTGTTTTTGATAAAAGAGAGGCAGACGTCCTTCCCCCTCGTCGGGAATACGATTGCAGGATAGACCTAGTTCCTAATACTAGCGTCCCGCATGGTGGAATCTACGCCCTCTCCCCTAAGGAGGATAACATCCTTAAGGGCTACATACAGGAGAACCTAGAAAAGGGGTTCATTCGACCCTCTTCTTCGCCTGCTGGGGCCCCTTTGTTCTTTGTATCGAAGAAAGACACAGACGAATTAAGGCCCTGCATTGATTACCGGTTATTAAACCTAATTACTATTAAGAACCGGTACCCCTTGCCTTTGATACCTGTCCTGCTAGACCAGATACAAGATGCCACAGTTTTCTCTAAGATAGACCTCCGAGGGGCATACAACTTAGTCCGAATGAGAGAGGGAGACGAGTGGAAGACTGCATTCCGAACGGCTCATGGGCATTACGAGTACTTAGTGATGCCGTTCGGTTTGTGCAATGCACCCGCATGTTTCCAGTACTTTGTGAATGATGTCTTTAGGGATATATTAAACACGTTCATGGTAATATATCTTGATGATATACTCATCTTTTCACAAAATGAGCAGGAACATACAAGTCATGTCCGAATAGTGCTTGAAAAGCTTCTACGCCATAGACTGTACGCCAAAGAATCAAAGTGTTTATTCTTCCAACAACAAGTCCCTTTTTTAGGGTTTTTGATTTCACACCAAGGCAGAGAGATGGATCCCGTAAAGATACAGGCAATAGTACAGTGGGAAGCCCCTCAAACAGTTAAGGATGTACAGCGGTTCTTGGGGTTTGCCAACTTTTACCGACAATACATCCCGGCCTACTCTGATATAGTCCTACCCTTAACGCAGGTACTAAAGAAGAAGGGATTCACTTGGGGTAAGGAGCAACAGGAGTCTTTTGAGATATTAAAGAAAGAGTTCACAAGAGCACCAGTGTTAATACATCCCGATTTTACGAAACCGTTTATTATTGAAGCGGATGCTTCCACTAACGCATTAGGAGCAGTACTATCCCAAAAAGATGCACTTCAGGAGACACACCCTGTAGCCTACTACTCCCGAAAACTCAATGCTGCAGAACAGAACTATACTATATATGAGAAGGAGTTGTTGGCGATAAAAGAGGCACTGAAACAGTGGAGGCATTATTTGGAGGGGACTGGAAATGTGATCACGATTTATACCGACCATAAGAACCTAGAGTTTCTGAAGAACTTAACTTGTCAAAATGGGAGGCAAGCTAGATGGTCCTTGTTTTTCTCATGTTTTGATTACGTAATAACTTACAAACCTGGGTCCTGTAATGCTAGAGCGGATGCCCTGTCTCGACGTAACCCTGAAATGGAAACCCCTACTCCCATCCTAGCTCCTCAAAGAGTTATTGGTGCTACTGTGGCTGTTTTGTCATCCTTCTTGCAGGAAGTACGTGACAGTTATTCTGTGGAAGCTAAGAAATGCTTTTTGTCTGCAGGTGCGTTAAATAAGGAAATAGAAGGCTTACTTTTTCATGGTTCACGGTTGTGGGTTCCTAAAGGGTCCCAGCAGCTGGAATTGATGCAATGGTGCCATGATTCACCATTGGCTGGACATCCTGGTCCTGTTAAGACTCTCGAGATGTTATCTAGATATGTTTGGTGGATAAAGATGAAGCGAACTGTGACCGATTATGTGCAGTGTTGCCCAGTCTGTGCTAAAGTTAAGGCTAGCCATTTGATGCCCCAGGGGTTGTTACAACCACTAAAAGTCCCAGATGGGCCATGGAAACAGGTATCCATGGACTTTATTACAAACCTTCCATGTAGCAAGGGGCATTCTGTAGTCTTAGTAGTTACGGACCTCTTTACTAAGATGGCCCATTTCATTGGTCTGACTGGGTTACCTACAGCGAAGATTTTGGCTATGGTTTTTATTAGTTTTGTGGTCAGATTACACGGCATTCCAGACATGATTGTGAGTGATAGAGGATCTCAGTTTATTGCCAAATTTTGGAGGGAATTTAACGAGCAGCTGGGTACAAAGCTGGTGTTCTCTTCGGGTTACCATCCCCAGACTGATGGGTCCACAGAACGTTGTAACCAGACCCTGGAACAATATTTAAGGGTTTTCTGCATGAAAGATGAAAGAAATTGGTTCCCTGCCTTGCCTCTTGTGGAATTCCTATACAATAATTCCTATCATTCCGCTATAAAGACTACTCCCTTCTGCGCCCTTATGGGATATCATCCTAGGTTCCTCCCCTCTAGATTTCCTAATGCCTCCCTGGTTCCAGAAGTGTCAGTGTTCCTCAAGACCTTCTCATCTAGGGTACGTGTTCTCACTGCCTTACTATTAGCCTCCAAAGCAGCGATGAAAGAGCAGGCTGACAAACATAGGCGAGACGCCCCTACTTTTCAACCTGGAGATAGGGTATGGTTGTCTACAAGGAACCTCCACTTTAAGGGTACCTCATGCCCTAAGCTATCCCCTCGGTACATTGGTCCATATGTAATTGACGCGGTGCTCTCCCCCCTTGTTCTGAAGTTAAGACTGCCCATAACAATGAAATGTCACCCTGTATTTCATGTTTCCCAAGTGAAAGCTTGCGCACCAGATACCCGTCCAGATACGTGGGTTTCTCAGCCAGCTCCCGACACTCAAGGGGAGTATCAAGTGGCAAAAATATTAGATTCTCGGCTGGTACGTGGGAAGCTGCAGTACCTTATTGATTGGGTTGGTTATGGCCCTGAAGACAGGTCTTGGGAACCGGTTGCCAATGTCCATGCCCCGCGCCTTCAAGCGGCTTTTCATGCTAGGCAACCGGACAAGCCCTAACCTGTGGGGGGCATCCCTGGAGGGGGGTACTGTTAGGAATCCGTCCCATCTGCCCCCGAGACCCCTGAGACTCCCACAACTCCCACCTCCAAGGGGCCGGCACCGCCGGCACCCGTGGTCTTGGCAGCAAAGATACAGCATCCGCCCCAGACTGTTCTAAGATGCTTGTGCCGGTAGCCGGTTACGGCATTCGCTATGTTGTTATTACTCCAAGATGGCCGCCTGCACCTTAGTCCCTCATTTGTGTCCTGTGCTTGGTACTCAGCAGTAAGGATGCAATTTCAAGATGGCCGCCCGCATCCTACAGGGACTCCTAGTCCGTCATTGCTGTTTAGTGCTGTTAGAAATCCGTCCCATAGGCCCCCTAAACCCCCTAAACCCTCACATACCCCTTTGCCAAGAATCCGACATCTCCAACGCCCCTGGTCCTTCCAACAACAGGCTAGCCTGCGTCCCAGACTGTGGTAAGGTGTAATTGCCGGTAGCCGGTTACGGCATGTTTGTGTTTCAGAAACTACTAAGATGGCCACCCTGTAATTGGTCCTTCTTCTATAGTGATCATTTGCCCGAATTCCTAACAAGATGGCGATCCTTAAATCAGAGCTTTGGTCCTTCTACTATGTGTAGCGATTACTCGCACTCGGGTCTTCCGGTGTTTCCCATATAAGGAAGACGCGGCTGATGTGCTTCGCTTGCAAACAACAAGCGAACTGCGTGCGACTCGTGTATTCTTCTCTGGATTTCCTGTGCTTACGATAAGTGACCCGGCCTTGTCTGACTATTCTCCTGCCTGTTCCTTTGTCTGAATTATTGCTCGTGTTGTTGCTGAACCTTCTGCCTGTCCCTGTTTACTCTCCTGCCTCAGCCCTTGTACTTTAGTAGCCCGCCCGTGTACCAGACCCTTGCGTGTTTTCTGGACTGTGTTTTGCTTGATCCCTGGTCCTTGTTTTGCTTACTTCTGGTGTCTGACTCTTTTCTGTGTAATTACCTTGTTGTGTGAGAACTACGTTCTCTGGCCTTGCCTTGCTCCCTTTCCCTGAATTAGGGATAGTACCTTAGTCCTGCACAGAGAGGTCACACGTGTGTTAGAACGTGGTACTGTCTGATACCTCTTCAGTGCATCTCCAAATA
>JASBQL010598312.1:0-10638 GCA_030264975.1 Desmognathus pascagoula | reverse complement strand
ATAGCACCAAGAGAAATCAATCCAGTCTTAAAAAGTTTCTGCAGCAATACCGCGTGATCCAGAAGATCAAATGCTGCAGAGAGATCAAGCAGCATAAGAACTCCCGCTTTCCCTTTATCAATTGTGTCCAGCATCTTATTCTGAAGATCCAGGAGAGCCGTTTCAGTCCTTGAGCCGGCCCTATACCCTGACTGGCCTGGATGAAGGAGGTGGCTGGACTCAAGGAAGCACTGAAACTGACAAGTTGCCACCTTGTCAACTGTTTTGAGGAGCTATTGGACGTTTGTAATTGGCCTGGGTCTGCTGGATCAAGACCAGCCTTCTTTAGGAGGAGGGTGACTTGAACTCTTTTTATAAGATCTGGACAGAGTGGCGAGAGAAGGTGGCTTTGGTAAATCTTGCAAAGAAAGGGACGAAGATGGTGGGGTTGTTTAACACGATCTTAGCCGGACAAGGGTCACTGAGAACGAGTGATGGCCTAAGATGACTAAAATATATAACTTTATCATCTGCTATAACAGATTTAAATGTAAAACCTGGGGCATTTCCAGAAGGCACAGAAGTAGTGGTGGAATCCAGATAAGACTGCAGTAACAGGGAGCGTGCATTCCCTGTTTTCCCGTTGTCCCTGGTATCACTGACAGACAGAGATGTCCTTGGACGTCAATGGTTTTCCCTGTTTTGTCTTTGGTGCTCATCCCCGGTGTGTACGTCCCTGTTCTGCCCTGTTTCAGGGATGAATCTGTCCCTGGTCTCTATCCATGTTACAAGGGACTGCAGGGACAAAGACCAAAGACGTCCAGGGTTGTACATGGTCAGACTGGATTCTGTAGTATGGTGTGGCAATGCCATGTTTTTATGAACATTTTTTTTCAACTTGTTAATTTAAGTTATTGCTAAGATTGTATTTTGATAAAAACTGCACCACCATCTAAAATCCAGCTCAAATGCAGAATTTTAATAAATATTATAATTTCAAAAAAATGGGTTGTGTTCTGCTCACTACCCTCACATATCTCATTTTAGTGTCAAAAAAGAAATCACATGAGCAATTATAAGATTCATGTAATTGATATTAATGTAATGCATGAAGGTGTACTTTGTCTAGCTAGCACTCGCCTCATGCTTGAATTACTTGTTTGTAAATAAGGAGTAGAATTGAGTAGACATTGATGGAGGTTTTGTATTGTATACATGCCGGTCATTTGTTATCATTTGTTATCATTTGTTATCTACTTATATTTGTGCACTGCCACCAGCCATTATTACTACTAGGTTTTGACAAGGTTTGGGCTCACTCTCATGTTTTCTCCATTCACCCTTCCGGTAACCTTCCACCCCTCCATTTTCAATGTTCCACAGCTGACACTCAATTGCGCTGTGCGCGCTCCTCTACACTCCCACCAAGTGCATTAGTTCAGCTTCCATTTAGAAAAGCCCCACCTAATCTGTCGACGTACACTGTTCCACAAACCTGCGACTATTGTATCCTTCTGTTCTCAGGCAAATAAAAACTTCAGCATAACCGAATGCCCACATCCCGAAAGGCAGACCGATTGTGTTACCTCACGCTTATATATTCTTTATTGCTGTAAGTTGCCTGCTGCCCCTGAACTATGACTGCACATATGAGTAGTTGTTACATCTTGCTTACCAGACACTGATCCTGTCCTTCACGTTCTATGCACTCTGCGTTGCTTGAGGCAATACGCCCAGCGCTTCTCTTTCTATTCATTTGCTTATGGCTCACTCTCCTATCCTGTGCTCATCAATGGACGTTGCGTCCTTTCATCTTCATCTGTGCTCAAGCCGTCCCTGCCCCTTATGCTTTGATACCCTCCAAGTCCGACAGTAAGTGCGTATTCTTTTTCCTAGCGCCCTCGACTCTTGTTGTAAATCTTGTTCTCAATCCTGTTCTCACAGATTTCTGCCTCCTTTTTATTGTCTACTTTTCCATACGTGGACATTTCCCTTCTGTCCCCTGTTTGCTCCTGCCTCCTTCCTCCTGTGCTCATGCATCCTTTTGCAGCTTCCGGGTTTCAGCTCTGCCTGACAATCTTGGCAGAGTCCTTCCTAGTTCAAGATCTCCTGCTTCAATAGCCTACTAATTCTTCTACAACAGATCTCAAGGGTTTTCCATTCTAAGGGTTTTTGTCCTTGTCCCCCACTGTCAGTGAATCCGTATACTGGCAGCATCTAAGAGACCTTACTTGCAAGGTCATAAACTACGATACGTAGTGTAGGTAAAGTCAGAAGGTTGACAGTAGTTGCCATGTGTGACATACATGAAAGTGGATAACAATACAAAGAGAGGGATGGTATTGGCAGGGTATTTTGCCTGCACCTGAATATATTGATTTGAGAGAGCGCTGACTGAGGCTGAATCTCTTTGTAGATGTGCATTGTCCTTGTCAGGTGCATACTGGATGCTCTGACTGACAATGTGGATTGTTACATATTCTTTTTCTTTTCTTCTGAGTCGAAATTAAAAAAAAGAAAATTAATACAGAAACGAATAACTCCAAATGACACCAATAAATGTTAATGTTATATCTGGCTGCTTCAGCAAATGCTTTTTAAAGCTATTCCTTTTAGTATTCTTTTTATTTTCTTCCGCTTTAAAAAAAGAGAGGAAAAAGAATACGGAAACAAATAACTTTAAGAAGCATTGCTGATGCAGCCAGTATATAACATTAACATTTCTTGGTGGTGTGGTGCCCTGCCCTGTTTCCCCGCCTTCGGGTCTCGAAACCAGGGCTGGGAATCACATCACCATCGGCCAGGGGAAGGCCCAGGGCCAGAGTGGCCTGCCAGGAGATTGGGCTGGTGCTGGGGATTCCCCTGGGGGCCAGTGTGCCCCACTGCCGCCGACATTTTTAAACGCTTTATTTTTTTATTTCATTTACCGAACACATTTTCAAATATGTTTATGCAATTTTTTTTACCTTTTTTGAGAAAGTATGGCGTGTGCAGTGTGCATGCTCTTAGAAAATGTAATGGTACAGCTTGCAGGGATTAAGATGGTACAGCACTATGTATTGCCGCTAATAGTCATAAAACTTCACCAGGTGCTGGGTGCCGTCGAGGGGACACTACACTGTTATGGGGGCGTAGTTGTTATTTTACAAATAAAACAACTAGAACTTTGTAGTGCCCAGTGGTTGTTTTACTTGAAAAATGGCCAAAAGGCCCCTACAGAAGTGTGGTGCTCAGGGGTGGCACCACACGGCAACAGAGGCCTTCCAGCCATTTTCTTAATGAAACAGCCACTCAGCACTGCTAAGGGGATCCCCTCGGGGGCAGATTGATTAATCGAATTCCCGGTGGGCAGGTGACCTGCAGCAGCAGAGGGCCGCTGGGCTGCCATACAGCTGTGGGTCATAAAAGAGCCTCCTAACAGGCTGTGGGAAGCACAGACTTTAGACAAAGGGCCAGCCTGTGGGGAGTGCATCCTGTAAGGCTGTATTTTCTTTCTGATCTTTCCTTCTTTATGTCTTTTCTTCCATGCACCCTTGCTCTCTCACTCTTTTTTCTTCCCTCCCTTTTATTTTTTAAACATTTATTCCCCTCTCTCTTTCACTATTTTATTTCACTCCACTCAGCTCATTTTTTTCCATCCACTGCCCTCCTCGTTCACTGCTCATCTAATTTCACACCTCTTTTTCTTTTCTGTTTCTCTCGTCTCCTTTCTCTCCTCTTTCATGCTCCTCTCCTCCCACCTTACCCTTTTCTCCTCTTCTCCTGTTTCACACCACTCTGCTCATCTTTCTTTCTTCTCTTTTTCTTTCATTCTTTTTTTATTCTTTTTCTCTCAACGCTTTTCATACTCTTCTCTTCTTCCTCACATCACCCTCTACTCTTTCCTCATTCTTCCTCATCTCCTTTTTCCTAGCTTCTCCTCCTCTCCCCTTTCCTTGCTTCTTTTCCTCTCATCTCATTTCCACTTTCCAGACTGCTTCTCCCCTCCTTTATTGCTTCTCCTCTTCTGCCTCACTTTTCCCCGTCGCCCCTCTCTCTTATCACATCACCTCCTTTCCTCTCTTTCCTTCCTTCTTTTCTTCTCCTCTCTCCTTTTCCCGTTTCTCCTCTCCTCTCTTTTACTCTACTCCTCTCTTTCACTGTCCTCTGGTATCCTCTTTTCTCCTCTCTACTCTTTCACTCCACTTTTTATCCAGGAGAGAAGAGGAAAAAATAAGTGAGTAAAGGCTCTTCTTATGCTCCTTTCCTCTGCTCCAATCCTTTCCTCCCCCTCTCTGCTCATCGCCCCCCTTTTCTTCTGTCCTCTCCTCTTTCTCTCTAATCCTCTTTAGGTGATGCACCAGGAGGGCAGAAGTTGAACTTGACGCAATGTGCCTAACACATTGCATACCTGAAATGGCAGCTCTAGCCTGCTCCACCAACCTCATATTATATCGAAAAGGGTTGAGGGAATAGAAACAACTACTGAGGCATGGGTACCACGCTTAAGGTTATGTTATGCTCTAGCCACCCATTCTCCCCCACCCCCCAAACAATGATGGGGGAACTTTAAAAAGAACCAATAGAAAAGCACTAGAAAACTGCAAGGGGCGGTAAAGATGGGGTCACTGCCCATGGGAAAGTCCATGCAATGCTGGCGTTCTCAGGAGCCTGGCGGAGTCCCATTGCATCATAGAAACCATCTGACAGTTGGTAAAATTTGAAGATAAGGTGCTTATATGGACTACAATGTGGGCTGCCTTCAGATTTTTTTCAAGGGCTGCTTTCAATTCCCAATCCGCTTCTGGATCCCCTTAGCAGTGGCCGTAATTCATGGGAATGATCACAGAAACCATCAATGGTAGCAGTCAGACCCGAACTGCAAGGCTCTGACTCCGCCTCTTGTGATTTCATACTGAAGGAGTGAGAACCTTCCAGTTTGGGTCTGACTCCGTTGGTGGTGTCAGAGCTAATTTGCATACTGGTCTCACTCTGGAGGTAATGGCACATGCAGACCAAAGAGTGATATCACTGTATTGATATCACTGCAATTCATAGACTTGTAGCTTTTAAAGGGATCCAAAAGAGCAAAAAGTACTTTTATTTTTTAACTGCATTTTAAAGTGCTCCATTAGTGCCTTACAATGCACCTTTCATTAAAGCAAATGTTTTTCATTTTTCATGCGTGACTTTTAAAAATGCCGTTTTGCTAAACTTGAATACTGCCTGCTAAAACCCGACAGTCAGGGAGGGGCCAGAATGTCCGAAGCTCTACTAATGTGTTACTAGGCAGCGGGTGATAAGGGACCTCGCAGGACGCTGCATTTGTGCAGATATCAGCTGCCAGGGGAGCCTGGGGGCATATGGTGTCAGGTGACTGCATTTGCATGCAGTGACATCAACACAATTGGTGAAAGCACAGACATGCGCTTTAAAAGAACAACAGCAGAATTTTGGTATGTTCGTTGAGAAAACTGGGCGAGGTTTGAGCAGCACACAGAGGGCCTGATTCACAAAGGAGTTTCAGGCCACTTACATATTTCGTCTGCATAAGTCCTGTTGATTTCAATAGGACTTACGCAGACGAAATACGTAAGAGGCACGAATCTCCTTTGTGAATCAGGCCCAGAGTTATAACTCTGCAAATAAATAAAAAGGAGCATTGGTAAAAGAAAGTTTGTGCTCACGGTGATGTGCTTTATCAGAATGCCTAAAGTGAAACTGGGCTGATTTGGGTCCCTTTAAATCAACCAGCATGGGAGTGTGTAGCTAAAATAGCAGTTGAGATGTAGACGCTTACATGCATCCCTTGTTGGAAACCCTTTCTGGAAAGTAATTTTGTGCATAGCCATCGTTAGGGGTGGGCTAAGGGGGTTTAAGCCCCGGTGTCCTGACAACAGCCCTGGATGAAAAGAATGGCAATTGCACACAGCGCTGCTGTAATTTTAACAGCATGCAAATGAAAGCAATAAATGGGCTTTTAAAACGTTCATGTATTCCGGGTAGTGATGGGCTTAACCTTGAGTCTATTAGAAACCTGGAAACACCCGTAATTTAGCGGACTATAGTGGGGAGTGGGGTGTTATAATTTCAACACCTTTAAACCCCTCTCCTAGGCAATTAAACGCCCAAAGAAAAGGATGATATAAAACATCCTAAATAAAAAATGCATCACAGGTAGTTTGTGAATTATGGTGCAAGCATGCCATCTCATGGTTCTGGTGACATTTAGAAAGCCTTTGGACTTGTGCTTTATTATGTCACCAGAACCATTGGCTGGCATTATTTCCCCATAATTCACACATAATGGCAATGTATTCGCAATATATATTTTGTTAAAGAAAATAAAACCCACTTTGTCTTCAAAAAGCACAAAAAACTGCATACATTAATTTTTAGTTTCAATTGTCTATTGAAAATAATACAAAAAACCCAGTATATTTTTAACTAAAGCAAAACCGCATACTATACTGTTTTTGGGCAGGATTGCCTTTTTTCCCTCATTCACAAACTAAACCTGAACGTCATTCAATCAACTGAGGGACTACAAATCCCGGCATGCGTGTAGAATAATCCCGACGTGCAGTCGCGCTGACGTCATCTCACTGCCGAACCAAAGCACCATAAACTTTTGAATCAAGCAGGAAGCGCGCTTTCGTTCTGCTGCTGTTTTCTTACAGAAGGACAGACGAGAGGAGAATATATTCAGCGTTCCTGAGGGTGTGAAGCTCTCAGAGAGGAAAATGCTCGTGTGCAAAGCGTTTTAAGGTCGGACGTGTACTGGCAGCTTTGTTTGGTCATATTCTGAATGCTCGAGGTGTTTGAGGGAGAGCACGAGACGGAGAGAGGCCGAGAGACAAAGGGAACGTATGTGGGAATCGGTGTGTAAGGGTTAATGGAAACTGAACTGAACGCTTGAAATGTGCATTGGTAAAATTCCATGCACGCAGATCTTCCCTCCGTTCAGGCCTGCAGGATGTAGGTATTGTTCGGGGGGAGGGGCCGAGTCGGACTAAAGCCCCGAGTGTCCTCGTAAAATCCCAAACGAAATTAATGTATATTGCACTCTCCACTGCTGTAATCTTAAACGACCAGTCCCATGAACAAAAATCACTCCTAATTATTTCTGCATTTTTAAGCACTTTAAAATGCATATTTTCTTAAGGCAAATGTTTCTTTCATTTTACTCATGCTGTAGTGTGAAAATAGAGTTTGGGAAAATTTACATACTGTTCTGCAGCGAGGCAGCTTTTTTTTCTGACTGCAGATGAGCAGTTGCCCTGCTAGTGAGTTGCTTGGTGATCGGGTATTAAACTGATTCTTTTTCTGGCTTTCAGCAGACAAAAGGAGATAACTGAGTTCAGAGGGCAAGTAACACTCATAGCCCATGCGCAGCCATCTATACTGTATTTAGGAAGGCAAGGGCGGGTTCATAAGAGTATATGGTGACATACACTGCATTTGCATACAGTGAAGTTAATGCACTTTCGCCTGGCAAACCTGCTGAGGTGAAGTAAAGTGGAAATGTGCACATCATCAGGCTTATTTATGGCTTTTGCGCCATAATAAGCGTGGCGTCGGGAAATGCGTGGGGCACAGCCTCGCAAATATTTTGCGAGGCTCCCTCGCATTATTAAGAGTTAAAAAACTCGTATGCGAGGAAAACCTCACATTTCCCGACGCTAATCATTTGTTTTGCTAGGCCACGCAAAACATAAGCGTGTCCCACGTATTTGCAATGCGAGAACCTCGCATTGCAAATGCGTGGGGTCACGTAAGTAGCATGAATGGAATCTGTGATGACAGATTCCATTCATGAAATACTTATTTGACAGATTCCATTCATGAAATACTTCTTTCCATGACGCATGTGCGTCATGGAAGAAGTATTACGTTTTGTGAATGGGGCTGAGAAGCCCCATTCACAAAACAAAGAGTAAAGTAGATTCCTACGCACGGTAGAAACCTACTTTACTCATTTGCATGGTTCAAGCAAGGACACACGCATGATTGATGGTTTTTTCAAACCCATAATCATGCGTGTGTTTTACAAAATAAACATGAGCAGCTTTGCGTGCTGCTCGTGCTTATTTTGTTTGGGTTGTAAGCATTTTTCAGCGCACAACCCATAATTGTGCGTGGCAAATAATTGCTAGGAAAAATGCTGCCACGCATTTTTCATAGCAATTATTTTCGCCTCGTACAACTCATAACAAGCCTGTATATTTCTAAAAGCACACCTGACTTTTGATTTTAAAAAATATGCATTTTAAAGTGCTAATTGAACACTTTAAAATGCACTAAGAAATAGAGTGATTTTTGCACCAGATTGGTCCTTTAAATGCAGGTAAAGGGAGCAATAATGGCGTTTCAACTTACATTTTTTCCTGGCAGACTCGACTAAGCTCGAGTGTATTGGAATCCGCAAAACGCCCCTAATGGAGGAACTTGAGCACTTCTGCACATTGAGACTTGCTGCAGCACATCAGTTGTGTTACCTAACTTAAGCACTGGCCAATGCCATTCGTTTTCTGCATGCTGTACGGCCATGGGAGTGAGACATTGGTGTGGGTTGGGGATGGTACGTTGAGACATGGGAGGTTGATGAGCTAAGACATTGGTGGGTTGGAGTTGATGAAGTAAGACGTGGGTGGTTGGGGTGCTGAGTTGGGGTGGTGAGCTAAGGCAGCAGATTGCTGGGATGCGTTCATGAGACATTGGCAGGTGGGGGTGTTGAAGTGATGTATTGGGTGGGAGTAAGGTGTTGAGGAAAGGTATTGGGGTAGGGGGTGTTAAGGTGAGGCATTGGGTTGGGGGGCTATTAAGGCGAGGAATGTGGTAGGTGGGGTGTAGAGGTGAGTTATCAAATGAGTCGGAGGGGGTATAGAGGTGAGGTATAGGGTGCATGGGAGACTGGCGAGGTTGTGGATGGGAGAGTGGGGGGAGCACTGGTGAGGCCATGGATGGGATGAGTGGGTGAAGGTTTTCTGTCGGGGGCAGGGTGAAGTTTCTCTGCTCGAGTGCTGTGAGTGGAGCCGCCGGAGGGCCGGGTTTGAATTGTGTGTGTCTCCCTGGAATGCTGGTGTGTGTGCGCGCGTTCCGTTTGTGTACATTTATCCTTGGGCGTCGTGGTGGGAGGGGGGCATTAAGGAGGTTAAATTAGTCTCCGAGTATCGTGGCAATAACCCCACTGGAAAAGATATTATAGTCTGCACTGCTGTAATCTCAACGAAATGCATTTGGAAGCAATGAAATGGCTTTTGGATTTGTTCCTGGCAGGCTGGCTTAGCCCTGAGTCTCTTGGAAATCTTGAAATGCCCTGGACTGGTGTTTTTGTGTGCACCTGCTCTGTTTGCGTGTATGTGCCCCTGTTGTGGATTTGTGCCCGTTTCTCTCTGCACCTCTTTACTCGGCACACCCTTTTTCCCATTTGTATGTCCTCCTTCAAACCATTCCCATCCTCGTGCCGTAAAGCAGCTTGATGCTGGAGCTATTTTAAATTTCTGCTGAATTCTGTGTGTGTGTACGTGCATGCCTGCTATGCGTCTGTTTTTATATTTATTTGTGCTCCCGCTGTTTGAATATGCCGGTGTTTGCATGCATTTTTCTTTCCTCTTCTTATTGGGCCTGATTCTCTTCCCTACCCTGTTATGGGGCAGGGAGGAGAGAGAGATCCATCCAAGTGGCACTGGCCATCTTGCAACACTTCAGGTATTCTCCTAGAGTGGTGCTGGGTTGGCCAATGTGCACCAGCACGCCTGTCAATCTGGCGTGCTGTGGCGTGCCGTTGAGCAGGCCCGATTTCTCTTTTAGCCTTCAACGTTGCAGCGCAGGGCGCAAGAAAACACGTTAACCATGGGGGATGCACGCAAGAGAGAAACATGTGCAAGGTGCCACTATAGGGTAGCACCACGCGCCTGACTCTCTTTTTCTTTCATCCTTCCATTTTCTCTTTTTCCTCCCTCCTCTGAGCTCCTCTGCCACTTCTACCCATAGGCCCTAACCCACAAAAAATAAGGGCTTACTTGGGGTTAGAGGAATGCAGAGGTCTGCTGTATGGCACAGCCCCAGAATACAGCTGCGTTGTATTTCTGGGACTCTTGCTGTTTCCTCCCTGAGCCTCTCTTTTGAGCCTCGGTCTGAAAGCCTGGCTTAAAAGAGAATAACTGATGCCAGTTCTATGAAACCGCAAGTGCATGTCTATTAAATTTTTTTTTAAATAAAGTGCATTACTGTTAAAGTGCATTACTGTTAAAGAGAGTAAATGGCAGTTTTCTGCTTCGGAGTGTAGGTGGAGGGAAGGGGTAAGTGAGTTGGTAATGGGATGAGAAAGTAGGTGTGGTTGAGGAATCTGCAATGCACAGAATCAGCAGTGCTGATACAGAAGAAAGACCGAAGTACCCGGTTCTGTACAGACTATCGGCGGCTGAATGTGATCACAAAGATTGATGCACATCCCTTGCCACGGATCGATGATCTGCTGGACAAGTTGGGCCCCGCCAGGTTCATTACCACGATGGACCTGACGAAGGGGTACTGACAAGTCCCTCTCACAGAGAGGGCAAAGGAGCGCTCTGCATTTACATGCCCTGAGGGGCTGTTTCAATACAGAGTCATGCCTTTCGGTATGAAAAACGCTCCAGCAACCTTCCAACGCCTGATGAACTCAGTGCTGCGGGG
>JASBQL010587226.1:0-10671 GCA_030264975.1 Desmognathus pascagoula | reverse complement strand
GGACTGCATTCCTCCTCCAAAAATGCTGGGGGGGATGTTGTCTACCTTTCAAACAGACACTGGGCACTGCTAAGGGCATGGGTCTTAAGCTCTGCATATTATTTACAATTGCATCATTGGCCAAAGCCGGACTAACCAGGTGCAATACAGGGAGAAGTCCCGGTGGGCTGGTGGTGGGTATATCTGAGTGTGCCCCAAAGGGCCTTACCTGGGGGCCTGTGTGTGTCAGCGAAATCCATAACCTGAATGGGTTGTAGTGTCATATTTATCTGCCTTCCTCTGGGATGGTCAGGATTGCCAACACTGGACATTGAAGTGAAAGCACAGGGTAATTGCTCACTGCTCCCCCAACAAACAGTCCCCAAAGGTGCCTCACAATCTGTATGTGTAGAAAAAATGTAATCAAATGCAATTATGTACAACTTGGTAGATCTGGCAGTGCCCCGCAGAGGTGTTGCTAGTGAAGGCTATATCCTTGGGTCTCCAGGCTCTGCTTGACTTTCTTCCTTTTACCTGATTTCTTTTCCTATCCTTGATGTAGCCCCCCGAAGGCCCGATGACCGTATGTATTTGTCCTTATGCTTAGCCAATCTGTCGTGTGTTCAGCCGTCCAAATGCTAAGGGCACCCATTGCTTCATGATACTTGTAAATAAAGCCCTGGATGTAGACTCTTGGGATGAGTATAATTGTTAGCCACTACTCACTAGGAATGATATGCAGGGCCAGCGTCTGCATTCTAGTGGTTGCCACACCTATGTGGGAGAAACACATTTTTACAGTTTGCTGTTTCATCTATTTTCCAGGAGACAGAGTTCAGAATTCAACGGGCTTTGTTGGTTTCAAAGCGCCGTGGTGTTACCCACTGCACCATTCAACAAAAGGTTTGTTTTATTTATTCACTTACCTCATCTTTAGGAATAATGGAAGCAAATGCTACCAGGCCTGTCATTTGTTCCCATCCTGTATCTTTCAGTGGTAATATGAGATTCTGGGTCAGTGCTGATCTATGCAAGGTCAACGAACAGCATTATCTGGTTCATTAATAGTTTGATGGGGGCCACCATTTGTGTCTTCTCCAGGGGTGCTATGTGAGGGGCTGATCCACAAAGCTTATACCAACTGTCTTAACTGTGAGCCTGGTTTAACTCCCATTGTCAGCTATGGCATTTAGAACAGAGCTAACATTGATGATGCATGTAACAGCTATGTGGATCAACCCATTGCTGTTTTTTCATGGCCTATTATTCAGACCTACTGTAAAGTTAATGCAGAAGCTCATAGCTGTGGCGAGGACTGGCATCTGGTCATATGCCACCATGGGAAAAGACAAACTTATCTGAACCCCCAAAATTAATGCAGAACTCAGGTCCAGCTGTTTTACTCATGTGCCTCTGGTTGTTTGACAACTGTGCAATGACAGTAGAAATGTGCCTCAGTAAAATTGATTTCCAACTGTACCTGCAAAGAGTCAATATGTCATCAGTAGCCCTATAGAAAACAAATTAACATATCAATGTGACTGGTGAACAATGTGTCATTTGGATAAGGTATTTGCTACATTTCACTCACAGGGGAAGGAAATCCCCCGTATGTCCCTTATCAGGTTTGACCTTGATTGCTGTGCTTGCTATAACTTTCCCTGGACCCTGCCTGTAGCCCCATATCTATTATAAACCTAGCAAGGCCCCTGAGCCTGAATGTAGGGTACAAAATACTCAAGTAAATAAAATTAAAAAAAATTCCCCATTCAGCAATGTGGAGCGGGGATGCAAACATATGCATTCTCCACTCTCAATCACTGTGTGTGCTTCAGTGCCAAAGTGAGGGGCAGCCCTGCTATGTTTTACCAGGGCTGGTTTAGGGTCCCTGTCCGGGCCTGTCTATGAGGCCAGAAGTGTCCCGTTGCATTGAGGGACACCCCTCTGTGCAATGGGGCACTTCAGGGCCCAAATATGCTATATAAAGCAATGGACACTACTATGAGCCATACCCTTAGATGTGTCCATTACTTATTATTGCCTCTATTGGGCCAGAACCGGTGGATTACAATCAGCCAGAGGCAACCTGAGGTTTCCAAGAAACTCTAGGCCCCGGTGGTGGCACTTCTTTGGGTGTCAGGACTGCCTCCAGCTGCAGTGAGTGCAGATTTGGGCCATCCGGATAGTGCGGGGTATTTGAAGCTTCAATCACGTGTCCAGTGCTAGATCAAATCTGGGTAGCCTCAATCTCATATCAAATCCACCTGATAGGACTGTTTCTAATATGGAGATCTCTGCATCATTAGGGTCCCAAATGTCTTAAGTCCAGTTCACAATGGCTCTCCAACAGCCAAACCCATCAACTTCATCTCAGAGGCCATGTCGTCAATCCCAGGCATCGAAAGTGCTTTGGTCTAGGAAGTGCCCTCTCCACAACAGGTCCCTCCTAATGGAACACCCTCCCAGTCTACATTCGGCTAGCCCCCTCCTTTAGCTCCTACAAGATACCAGTTAAAAACCACCTATTGGCTAAAGATGGTGTCTAGTTATGTATATCAAGATTAGCATTCATTCCCTTGACCCATACAGCTGCCATGTAATTCTATGCTGACCATCTGCTGGGCTGGGGGGCCAGGGGTGGGTACGTGCTCACTAGGTTGACTGAGGGTCATTGATGCTATTACAATGTATTAGTAATGTGGTGTGTAGCATGCCATGCTCCATTATTGGCATGCCATGTTATCCTGTTTCCTGTATGCACAACCAAGAACTCTGACAGCAGTGTGTGCTTATTTAAGTATTATCTCTTATCTCAGCATACATCTTGCCCAGTAGGTATGCATGCAGAGGTGCCACCTATCGGTGCTTCTGTCAGCGTAAGGCCAGAAGGGACACAGTCATAGCCATGAGAATGGGTATGTAGGGTGTGGTTGATGTGCTGGCTGGCCTCATGAAGTTCAATACCTGAGCAGATATGTTGCCATTGCATATACACAGATGTGTCACCCACATTGCTACTCTAATGGTGTAATTGGTGCTTACACTCACCACCTTTACCTGTAAGGACCTTAACTCTATTCACATTTGGGGTACTCGTGAGCTGCATCAGGTCAATTTTAATACTGCTTTCCAATAGATGGTGGCATTTGGATATGGCACATGCAGGTTGTGATGTGTACATATGTATGTGACCTGAAATGTACTGTTGTGTACATATGCATTTAATGTGGCCATCATAGCATATATGTTGGGCATAGGATCACTGTCCTGTACACTGCTACCTGCTTATCAAACTTGGTATATGGCCATATTGAGACAAGTTGTTTCTGTTCCTATACAGTGAAATGGCCCAACCCAGAGTACAACCAGCCAAGAGAGGGAAGAAACAGCCAAAGTTCAGTGACCGTGAGCTTCAGGTCCTAGTAGATGCCATCTGTCAAGTGGAACCACGTTTGCTAGGATCTGAGTACCATACGACCACAAGTGTGGAGCGTGATGAGATGTGGGAGGAGATCGTGGAGAGGGTGAATGCAGTTGGCAGCTATCACCGTGAACGCTACTACATTCACAAGCGTTGGAATGACCTGAGGCGCAGAGTCAAAAACACATATGCTGAGGTATGTACAATGGTAAAAAAAGCTGCATATTGAAGCTTCTGTGTACTTATTGAGTTGCACAACTGTCACCCTTGAGGCTCTGTCAGTAAATTGTTCACACACCGTGCACTGGAAGGCACGGTGAAATGTTAAAAACTTACAGACCTACAAATGCTGGTTGGTTATTGCCATGAGTCTGTATTCATTACTCAGCTCCTCCTTCATGCCTTCTCTCTCACTATCACCCTCTCAAACTGCCTTATCACTTCAACATTTAAGTGACATCACAACAATCCTACTTACCCAACTGTAAAATATGAATAACAGAACATAGAAAAATGAAAAGCACAAAGTGTCTAAATAACTGATAGCAAGACACCACATGGGTCTGTAGTGAGATGAGGTCAGTTGCAGTGGAGTATGGTTGACTAAAGTATGGCAATGGGACATAACTCCTGTGGCGTACCTGCCGATATCTACTGGTCATGGCAGGGCACCAAAGCAATATAGTTAATATGAAAAATTGCATCACCATGGCAACACTTAAATGGTGGCAGTCCTCGCAGTTATTGTTGTAGGGGTAAATGTTGAGGTGCCTGATGGCTGTGTTCTGGGGGTGCTGTCTATCTCATAAATTATAACTTATTGTTGTGCCCTGTTTGTGTGGCAGGCTATCAACACTGAACGGGAGACCGGTGAAGGGGGACCAGCCACTATCAAGTGGACGCCATGGGAAGAACAGATGTTACAGACACTCGACCCATCTTCCATATCGGGCCTTGAAGGTGGACTAGACACAGGTAATGTGCAGAATGTGCCAGTAGTGTATTACCTAACACTGTGAGAGGGCCAGCCACAATGGTGGTTGCACTACCCTGTCTGTGAAATGTGGTTTGTCTAAGGACGTAGGAGTATGGTGTAAATGTTCAAATCATGTTCATGTATATTAGATGTTTGCCTTGGTTATGACTTCAAAGTGTCATATTCATGTTGACACAGTCAGCAATACAGATGCATCTCACTGACTAGGGACACAAACTGTAGAACTATATTACAACCACATCAGAGAAGACACAAGATAATGTGTTGTGAAGCTTCCCCATTTTAGTGTTGGTACACCTTCAAACGAAGGCAGTGGAATACCAGATGACATCTCTTGTTTAATATGACTGTCTGTTACATTACTGTACAATGTGAATGGATAGTAGAATCCATTTACATCTGATTACATTTCTCCAGAGTTGATTTAGGCTATTCATCCATGTTGGTGTCAGCAATGGTGGAAGTTATGTGAGCATCTGGCAGACGAGATCCTCAATGTATAGCTGTTACTGAGGAACTTGTAGGGACCACTTCCATCTTAGGTTAACTTTGTATTATATGCCTCAGCCCTTCTACCTCATGATTGTCTGACATGCATGCATGTATGTTGTTGATGCAATTTTGACGTGTGATCATTTCCTTGTAGAGCAAAACGAGGGCAGTCAGAACAGGCAGCGCAGGCGACGACCAACAACAAACACAAGGCCTGCCCAACGTCCCACTGATGAGAGGCGAGTTGAGAGACGTGGAGATGTGACATCACCATTGCAAAGCAATGCATCAGCTGATGCTTCTACACAGCCAGTGAGAGCTGCATCTGTACCTACTAAACGTGTCTCTGGAGCAGTATCAGCCTCAACCATAACTTCTGCAACTGTGCGTGTACAATCAGGGGCTGATGGCAGGCATGGTGGCCCATTACAGGTCTTGTCTCCAGTGTTGCTATGTGTCCAAGCCAACTCTGCTGGCCAGCAGCCCACGCCTTTATCTGGCAATGGAAATGAGGATCAGGATAGCCATGAGGATGGGGAGTATGGACCCCTCTATCATTTAGATGAACTCTCACAACACCTTACAAGTCCATCATCAGGAGGTCATATGCCTGCACGCAGGCCCATCCCACCCTGCTCCCCAACATGCAGGCCCATCCCACCCTGCTCCCCAACATGCAGGCCCATCCCACAGCCAGACCCCACTCCCGATCCACTTGTCACTGGCCAGGCAGCTCTTATCAAAGCCTCACAGCAGCAGGCAACTGCATTGGAGGGTATACGGGTTGGGAACAGGAGACAAAGGGCATTGCTGGCTGCAATGAAGGCACAGGATGCTAGGGTTCATGCTCAAAACAAGTCAGCACTGGATGAAATTGGCAAGACCTTAAAAGAACTAGTGACAGAGCTACAGGGGCTTAATACAACAATTCAACAACTGGCAGTTGACCGTGGTGCTTCACCACTGCAAATGGTACTAGTCAGCAGTGCCATGGGTGTTAGTTGTGCCCTGCAGTCCACTGACACTTCTTCATCTTCCTCGCGTGCAAGTACACCCAGCCAGGGCCAGATGGTGAGACGCAGCCAACGTGTCATGGGTAACGAGGTACATGACGAACTTCCGCATGGCAAGCGTAGGCGCATGTTGGATTAGCTTGTAAACAAATATTAGTGCCAATTACAGTTTATGGTACATGATGGCGTAATGTGTGATGACATAACACAGGAAATGCATCAAAAGGGGTACTCCGCTCTTGGAGTTCTCCAATCCAACCCCTTAACACCACTCCAATGCAACCTCCCCAGGCACCCCCCAAGCGCCCACTTAGATGTTTAAAGTTGTGGCAGCAGCACTGTATTTGCCTTAGAAGAAGGCGCTGCAGTGGCCCGCCGCTGGTGCCATGTATTCTTAAAACATCACCATGCGTCAGTGGAGCGTGGCTCCACTGACGCATGGTGAGGTTTTAAGAAGACATGGCCCCGGCGGTGG
Organism: Desmognathus pascagoula; assembly: GCA_030264975.1. Taxonomy (NCBI): domain Eukaryota; kingdom Metazoa; phylum Chordata; class Amphibia; order Caudata; family Plethodontidae; genus Desmognathus; species Desmognathus pascagoula. The sequence goes on along the minus strand of JASBQL010587226.1, from coordinate 4,294 downwards.
GCCGCTGCAGCGCCTCTTTCAAAGGCAAATACAGTGCTGCAGTTGCAACATTAAACAGGTATGTGGGCACTTGGGGGGGACGTGGGGAGGTTCAAATGTTTATACTTTCATGTTTAGATGCAGGCTCCGAACATTTGGTTCCCCCAAGTAACATTTATTGTGAACAGCCATGCATGTTGACTACATTGCCTTTTTGTGATATGAACATGCTGTAATGGGAAACATGGCATAACAAGTGAATTAACTTGTGATAAGGACCATGTGAACTTCAGTACAGTAATAAATGTACATGTGTTCTAGCATGTACCATCAATAAAGTCTGTTGTACTGACAATGGTGTGTTTGTGCTAATTTCACTAGAAATCTCTGCTTTTACAGCATTGGGTGGTGTTGTACCATAAAGTGTTGAATATCAGTATATTGCTCATGCAATGCCCATTCACATATGGATGTCTTCACATTGACTGGCTGTTGCTTTTGACATGGTCAATGACAGTTGGTATTAACTTGGGCAGCACACACAAGGGAGTAGCATTGTGCGACTAGTGCTTATTGTACTTTGCTCATCCAATATTATTGCCAGTCAGCATTGCTTTGTACGTCACAGCTATGTAATGAGGCACCCCAGTAGTTGAAGGACATCACCATTCCTATATTGCCAATACCTCTGATGTCCAGATAACAGACATGTGATTAGATACAGGTAACATCAGTTATAAGGATGATTTTTATTTACCTTGTGCCACACCAATTTGGTTACACATGCAGTTAGAGGAATGTTGCAGTGTTTCAGCCAAACATGTCACCACTTGGCAGCTGTGTCTTATGTGTCAGACAGACATCTCATAGGGATATGTGGCTAGTACAGTGCTTTCAACTGGTCAGGAATCAAGGTGTTTCCAGCACTTGTGGGCTGTGTATCTGATGTGAGAGAAGGGACCATATATGTTACCCCATATCATGTGAAGTAGTCCGCTATGAGTCTTCTGCGCACTGTAAAAGCATCTCGCCTGTCTCCTGCATTTGCATCAGCTGCTGTATCCTCGTCATCAGAACTGCCATCAGTGGGTATATCAGTGTCTGTTGGCAGGGGTACTCCTCTACGCACTGCTATGTTGTGTAGCAAGCAGCAGAGTATCACGATGCGGCATACCTTCTCAGGTCTGTGTAGCAGGGCACCCCCAGACCTGTCAAGGCATCGAAATCGGCCTTTTAGCAGACCAAATGCTCTCTCCACTGGATTCCTTGTTTGTGCATGGGCACGGTTGTAGGCTGTGTCTGCTGGTGTCTGTGCCCCTCTGACAGGTGACAGCAGCCATGTGCTGCAGGGGTAGGCAGCATCACCTGTTGGAACCATTACAACATGATCAGTGGTGTGAGTGATAAAGTATGTTAGTACATGGTGGTATGCAGCATACTTACCTAGTAGCCATGAATTCCTTGATGTTTGACTTGACATGAGACGGGGTATAGCACTGTTCCTCATTGCCATGGAATCATGAGTAGATCCAGGGAATTTTGCACACACATATGTGAATGTCAGATCCCATGAGGCAACGGCCTGTACGTTGATGCTGTAGAATCCCTTGCGGTTGATGTATGTGCGTCGCTGTGCTCTTGGTGGTACAAGGGCTATGTGTGTACCGTCAAGGGCACCAAGCACATTGGGTATCCCTGCTATCCGATAAAATCCACGTTTGATGCTGTGGACATCCTGTGCAGTTCTTGGAAACCGGATATGTTGTTGTACCACTGCTAGCAGTGCATCCATCACTTGCGTCAGTATGGCACAGAATGCTGGCTGTGAGATGCCAGATGCAAGGCCAACAGTTGTTTGGAACGATCCACTTGCACAAAAATGTAGTACGCTGGCCACCTTGACAAGAGGTGGTATGGATGTCTCAATGTCAATTTGTGCCTCTAGTTGTCTCACAATGGAACTTGTTATATCCACAATGGTATTGTAGTCCATGCGGTAGAGTCTAATCAATTCATCTTGGGGGATGTCTATCAGTGAGATCCGAGGACGGTACACCCTTTGACGTCGTCGTCTCCTAGGAGCTGGTACAACTCTTTGTGGGGGTGGTCTGTGAAAAGGTAATATACAGTGATTTATTATTTCTGGTTGACATGTACAAGCACCCAGATTGTGTGTACACTTAATCATACATGCATTCTGCCATGTTCCACAATAGTAACATGTTAATGACAGTCGGGGTCTGAGTACTGAGGGTATGCTGAGGATGCCATCTTCCTCTGGACTATCTGTTGCTGAACTTTAATCTCTGTGGACTATTGAATGTGTTGTAAAAACTCATCCTTAGCCCCCCTTTTCCCCAGTCCCTTCCATCTCACACCTCTCACAGACCAAGGTTTTGGCTCCAGGATCAAATGCCTCATGGGTTACCCATACAAAGGCACCATCTGCCCTGTCCCTGTCAATTGAGATGTCTGTGTGGGCCTCCTCCTCACATCATTCATCTTGTGCCTTCTTCGCAACTTACTCCATGGCCTCTTCCATGAATGGTGCAAGTGTGACTCCTCTCCTTTATTGCTGGTTCGCTTGACCCTCCTTCTCCAAAATTATCCTTTACCGATGTCCCCTTTGTCATCCAGCTCTTGTATAGGGCTGGTTTGTAACATTGCCTCCAACACTATTGTGAACACATGATTTCTACTATCAATTGTCTGGCTGTGGCATCCTTTGCAGTCCCCTCTTTAATGTCAGGCAGAACCTCCAAAGACTATCCAAAGGAGTATGCTTCCCCTGTGTTTAGTCTCTTTACTTTACTCAACACTTGTAAAGCGCCAACAAACCCGTGGGCATCAGGGCGCTGAGAGAGGAGAAGAGAGAGACAGACAGAGGACAGGGCACTAGCAGGCCCAAAGGAGGATTACAGGGGTCATGTGTCAACTATGGTATAAAATATGTACATCAAAGCGCTATTTGTTGAAGTATATGCACTGGGGGTTACATATACAATGTTTCCCGACAGCCCCGAGGTTCTTGTATCCTCCAACCATCAACTAGATTACCGCACAGCAAACATCAGTGTTCACATTCATGCAAGTCTGGGTCAATCGCACCTATACTTGACTGCTGACAAGCCATGTATTTTCCTCATCAGCCTTGCACAGAACCTTAACATTCATCCCCATATTATCTCTTCAATCACAATCTCCAAATATGGCAGACGGTGGTCAGATAGCACTACAAGTAGAGTACTCATTCTGACTTCTGTGCAAGCCTGCAGTTGCAGGTTACAATCCTGGCAGGGCCGACTCTGCTCTTCATACTTCAGAGGTCAATAAATGGAGTGCCACTACAGGAACATGCTTTGGGGTAATGATGTCACTGTTGTTATCAGCGCTTAGATGGCTGGGGCCTTGTAGCACTATATAAGCACCGACCTTTACCTTTACATGATGGTCTGTGTTGGACATATGGCTCTTGGCAGCTACAATGGACTGCTCAGAGCATCCACTTCCGGTTACTGGCTAAATTGTAAGTACATAAGCTGACTGCCTCTACCTTTCCAAGCCCTCCTGCACTTCCACCACAGGTGCACTGATTGGGGGCCAAACTAGATATTTGCTACATCCTCCTGGTTGGCAGTTCCCAATGATGTCAGATAGCTACAGACAATTATTAATTATTCACTCAGAGTAGACCTTGGCATGGGCAGGTGAGACCACATAACCAGAACCTAGGAAAACCAGGGCTGGCTATCAAAATGTGCATTGACTTCAGTACAGTTTCATTCACTCAGCAGAGTTTATCTGGTACTGCACCTCCGTACCTCACAACGACAGTTGAGCAATACACCCCCAGCAGAACATCATTCCCTTGCACCAACAACATGTAGCTCAGCCTCCGCTTCACCTACAGGTGAGTTGGAGCCTCCTCTTTCACATAACACACACACACCCCCCCTTGGTACTCTGATCCATGTGCTCTTTGCACTGCAGTATCATGTTGGTATTTCATGTGAACTGCAGGAAATGGCAGGAATCAGTGGACATTGGGTAGACATGCTCCTTTGGCACTATGCACCTCAATGCCACTCAACTCTGTGACACCTTCAACTGTTCATGTGACCATTTCACTTGAATTCTGTCCTTTTGATTTTCCATGAGACACATTACCCTGCATACAGCAACCTGCTCCTGCACCATTATGTCTACAGGATTGTGACGAGAGGCAGGGCTGGGGTAGCGAACCAGCCTGCTTCGCACAACCCTCTGGCAGTTTCGGCTCCTGTAGTCTGCGCACAGCACTACCAGGACCTAGCTC
>JASBQL010576132.1:0-10767 GCA_030264975.1 Desmognathus pascagoula | reverse complement strand
TAAAAGAGCGCATTCTTCAGCACAAACGAGCCATAAGGAATAGGGATATTACATATCCCATGGCCGTACATTATGAGAATGTGCACCCACACCTTGGTGATGAGTCTCTGAACTATTGGGGTTTGCGGGTAGTTACCCCTCACCCAAGGGGGGATAATTTTGATCGCCTGTTGAGGCAGGAGGAAACCAAACTAATACTCAAGATGGGAACCCTGTCCCCACGAGGTCTGAATGTTAAGACTGGTTTATTACTGTTTCTCTAATCTGTTGTTTCTCCCCCTGCCACTGTTTGTTGCTGAACTGCTGTTTTTTAACTATGGGTATATGCATTCAACAATATTTTTTCTCACAGTGTCCAGTGCGGACACTAGGGTTATTAATATGTGTTTTTCTGAAATCTTATAATGCACATACGTTTTTTTAACTTGTTTATTTTTGAATGCCTTTCTCTTGAGGTGCTAGTGGATTAGGTGCCAAGCTTGGGGTTCATTAAATTTTGTAACTTATGTGATAATTACTCCAAAGGGTGAGCCCATGTTTTGCCACCTATGCTTGACTGTGTGCTAATTGGCTTTTTAATGGTTTCAGTTTGTTTAAGGTTTATATTTATTATAACTATTATATTTATTTTTGCAAACTGGTGCCTTTATCTGTTTTTCATCTGTTTTGCTGCAGTATTTTTTCTTTAGACAGCCTGCAAATTTATTATTAATTGTCCAGATTGGAGTTATTGCAGTTTTAAAATGCTCTCCCGTGATTGGACATCTTCTAATTTATCACCTTTAAATGCAGGTTCTTCCAGAAATGCAGCAGCCACTGAGGATCTCGTCTGGCGTTTTGGGTTACGCCCACGAGAGAAACGTGGTCCTCCAGCCACTTCTCTCCTGACCTGGCTGCCACCACTGAGCCCTATTTTGCTGCTCTATTCATTTTGGTGTGCATTTGCTCTTTATTTTGTGTTACTCTTTTTCTTTTGGAATATAATTAAATGATCGATTTTTTCTGCAAAAAGAGTAGAACTTCTTGGCTTTATTTCTTTTGTGCTCATTTGGATGCGTTTGCTGCACACTACTACATGGAGTTCCCGGCTTCCCCCATCCCATCTAACCAGTGGGTTTCAGTGTGAGAATATATATATATATATATATATATATATATATATATGGAAATAAGCTCCACCAGTATACATTACCTAGACATAGATATATATGTCAAAGGAGAGAATATGTGTACCAAAACCCATAGGAAAGAAACCAGTCGAAATGCGCTCCTGCATGCGGAAAGCATGCATCCAAGACACAATATAGAGAACATTCCGTACGGGGAATTGGTGAGACTAAGGAGAAACTGCACGGACGATGTAGTATTTCAGGAACAAGCTGAAGAAAGTTTACAACGATTTAGACAAAGAGGCTATAAAGAAAAGAATCTGAAGAAAGCTACAGAGAAAATTAAGACTAAGAACAGAGAAGAGCTATTAGCGGACAAAATAAAAACAAGTCGAACAGATGAGGTAAGATTTGTCACAACACACTCCCTAGACTCAGAAAGAATAAAGAGGACAATAGAAAAGCATTGGCATGTCCTATTGGTGGATGAAGATTTGAAAGAGGTATTATCAACAAAACCGCAATTTTCTTTCAGAAGAAATAGGAACATCAAAGACGTAATTTGCAACAGTGAATTCAAAGAAAGAAAATTAGAAGGACAAATAAGAGGATATGTAAAGTGTAACAAGAGATGCATAACCTGCACATTTGTAAATGAACAGAGACAGTCTTTTAAATTCAACGGATCAGCAGAGTACACATTTAAACAAGAGTTCACCTGTACCACTGATCATGTGATCTACATCATTGTATGTCAATGTGGCTTAATTTATGTGGGGAGTACGAAGAATCAATATAAGGAACGTATGAGACAACACATAAGAGCCATAAAAAATAATGACATCACGTACCCTTTAGCGGTACACTATAATAAAGAACACGATGTAAGCAGATTGAATTTAGAAATGTTTCCTATTGAGCGAATTGAACAACAAATCAGAAAAGAATATAGAGAAAACGATCTGAGGCAAAAAGAATGCAAATGGATAATTAAACTAAGAGCAGTGGAAAAAGGGTTAAATAAAGATCAAGAACTTTATGTCTTCTTATAAACCTGCGGAAAATGTCACAGAAGAACGAGACCTAATTGACAAGGAGAAAGACCATAAGAAGGAATAAAAGAAAATTGTAAGGCAATGCATGCCAAAATAATAAGACGAGCAGTATAAAATCTACAGAATCAGTTCAATTTATGCCACAAAAGATTAAGAATGTCAATGGGGAGTTTTTACTCAAAAATGGCAGAATGATTTAATACACAAGATCATGGTAAGGCACGCTCAAGCCTTATTTTCCAACGAAACGAGCCGGAAACTGTGCTTAAAAGAGTAAACTGCAATACAAATAACATCTATGAAGAAACACATGTTAAAAATGAGAATATGCTTGATAGCTGAAGAAATCAAGAGTAGGATACATGGGAATAGAATGACATAGGAAAGACAAGATACAATAAAAATAAAAAAACTCTTCAACAATTTATGTGCATTGTGCAAATGAAGAGAACAACAAGAATGAAATATATAAAGCTAATGCTTGAGAAGTATCAATTAAGGAAAAGGAAATATTCAAACGATTGAGAAATAGAAGAGAATGAAGACAATATAAATATAGATCAATAATGAAAAAGAATAAAGGAAAATTAAAGAATAAATGAAAGAAAACTAAAATGCAATACATAGCAAAAAATGTTGTAGAGGAGTGAGAACTATTCTACAAGGAGAAAGATTATAAGAAGATATAAAAGAAAAAGGCAAAGTATGCTAAACTAATGAGAAGAGTATTATACAGTCTACAGAATTAGTCAGATTTATGTCAACACAAGACAAAGAACATGAATGGACATTTTTTCACGCAAAAGTGACATAATGAGTTAAAATATGAGATCATGGTTAGGCTCGTTCAAGCCCTATTTTTTAACGAAATAATCTGGCATACATGCCTTTAAGAGTACAAGAATCGGTAATCAAGTCTCAAATAGGAAATTATTATGGGAAAAAATTCCACCAAAGAAAGAAGAAAAAAGATAAACGCATAGAGCGGACACCTATGCGCAGACACATGTATACAATTCCATCAAAGAAAGAAGAAAGAAGACAAACGCATAGAGCGGATATCTATGCGTTGACACACGTATGCATATTAATATGCAACACAGCAAAATACTGGAGGAATAGAAGTTAAATGTTTTGAAAGGAAAAACCGAAACGTGATTATATAATAATGATAACAAATGCTGACAAGAGTTTACGAGTATTATCAATTGAAAAACTAGAAAGAAGAAAGGACAGAGACTGCATGAATATAATTGCTCATGAAAATAATGACAGTTTTAATAGGCAAAAACCCATTCAAAGATGGCGGATTGCTTAATCACTAAACAACAGGAAGACATTGCCTCAGCCTCATCCACCAATCAAATGGACTGTGTATAAAAAAAGAAATGTTGGTTTTAAAGTTTACAGCCATGAAGAAGCGGGGGGGTCCCGCGAAACGCGCGTCGCTGTAGCAGGGGGGTATTTTAAATGAGAATGAATTTCAAATAAAGTAATTTTTGTAATTAACCTGAGAGTGCGAGTCCGCTGATTTTGGGAAGCAGAAGTCAGTAACCAGGAAGTAAAAGTATAGATTTGGGGCTGTGTCGAGCAGCGCCACTCGGACTTCCGCACCGGGCGCCATACCAAACTATTCAGCCCAGCAGCACTAGAGAGCGCCAGACTGCTTTATCCCGACGAGAAAAAAAGAACTGTGGTTTGCAGAAGACTAATGGCAGTGGCAGATCGGGGGGTGCCGGACACGGACTGACGAAGCGGCGAAAACCTACGGTGAGTGGGTGGGGAGCGGGCGTCGGCCTTGCCCCTCAGGGCAGTTGTGACGCCACCGGAGGGTGTCTGCATGCCTGGTCTGGGAGGGAGGAGGCGGATGTACGGTAACCCACCCCACACCTGGTGGCTAGTATCCCGTAAGTCAAAGAAGACTACTGGCAAATGGAAAGCCAGTACCCCCTAAAAGATAGTGTCTGCTAAAGGAAAGTTACAAGGGAAACACATATGTTTTAAATAAATAAATACAACTTTTGGATAAGAGGCTGAGCGAGAGGGAATTAATCCTGAACAAATGTAAATACATTGATTACGAACAATAGAAAAAGACAGTAAATAATTAAGTGAGTGACGCACGCACGATAGCGGCAATAGAATAACAACAATACGACGACGCCAAGCATTCAAAATGGCGTCATATAAAGACAAAAGAGCAGCGCTGCTAAAGAGCACATTCAAACAGTGTGAAGAAGAAAAACAAAATGAAATCATACATAATCAAGACAAAAGCAAAAATCCGACAATCAGAGAAAGATTCATGGCGTTAGAAAAAGTGTGCAAACGAGAGGCATCAAGATGGTGGGAGAGTGAAACACTACAACGTTATTTGGCAGATAAAAGAATCCCTAGAGGGCTCAGATTGATGACGTTCCCGACAGATGACGATGTAGATGAAGAATTATTGGTGGGATGGCAGCAGAACTTTGCCATCGCCTCAGAGAATATGATTAAAATGCGCATCGCGTTCGTTCAGAGGTGTATGGAGAAGCATGAAGAAGAGATTAAAGAACGAAGAAGAGAAATTGATAATCTAAATGCGGGAGAAGTAATCAAGAAAAACTATGAGGAACTGGATAGGTATATGACATCCTTTCAGGAAGACCTTTGTAAGAAGAAACAAACAAAATACAAAAGAGATGAGATAGATTATAAATTGGGCAGAATTTATACATATGCAAAGAAATATGACCATTTGTATGAAGAAGATCAGAAAGAGGCTAAGGAAACAGAAGAGGAGGAAGATCTGAGTAGAAAAGAGGAGGAACCACATGTGAGTACAAATGAAAAGAACAATGATACCAATCTGAAGGAAAATGTAATTTCAGAAGAGAAAAGCTTGGACGAGAGCGAGACAGATACAGAGGTCTGGCAAGACGAGGGCCCAGATTCAAGTGAAGTTGAATCAGTAGATTTGAACAGAGAACCAAGAAAATCGCGGTCTGGTCGACTGAACTTTGCTATGGAAATCTCACGGATCAGAAGATCCGAGCGTTTTTTAGACAAACGACAATATATGGGAAAAATAAAACAAAAACCAACACAAGGAGAAGAAAAACAAGGAGAGGCAAACGAGGCGGAAAAACGAGGAAAGAAGGAAAATCTAAGAAAATTACCACCGAAATCTCAGAGGCCAGCACGAAAGTAACACCAGAGAGCTCTCTAATATTTAATCTATCAGGACATGTATTATCAAAGGAAGAAACTGACATCTTAGAGCGTGGACTATCCTTTGTGCCATCACGAAGGGTAGACGAGGTACAACTTAGAGTGGACCTACACAAATTCATTAGAAAACTAAAACTCAAAAAATTTTTTTCTACATATGAACCTAAAGCAAAGAAGCCGAGAAATTTGGAGGAAGTATCGGAATACACTGTTGAAGATATAGAGAACATCTTAACATTGATGAATTTAGAAGAAGGGCATGAAAATAAAAACTTTGAAGATGTTTGCGAGGAAATGAATGTTCCAACCACACTTGCTGAAGACAGTGGAATGAAACCTTTGTCAAAATTTCTCCCCAATTTAGCTAAGGGGAATGTTATAGATACATTTTCAAAATTGGTACAAAGAGATATCACAAACATAAGTCGACGACCGATTAAGAAAAAGTGGAATTATACAAAAGGAGAACAGAAAGCCTTAGTAACCCTTAGTAATAACAAGGAAATCGTCATAAAGAAAGCCGATAAAGGCGGAGGACTCGTCCTTTTGGACTCACTTACATATGAAAAAGAGGTAATGAGACAGCTTGGAGATGAATCAGTGTATGAACTTTTATCAGAAGACCCTACAGAAAGATATCAGCTAGAGCTACAAGAATTATTGAAAGAGGCCTTAAAAGCAGATTTGATATTAGAAGAAGAATACCAGGCACTGTATGTACCACACCCAAAGATATCGGCTATGTATATTAATCCAAAAATACACAAATATCGACAGGGAGAAGAAATAAAGGGAAGACCGATAGTTTCTGGATGTGATTGCTTGACAGAACAACTGTCCAGATATATAGACGTGTTTCTGTTGCCATTGGTACAAACTTTGGCCTCTTACTTAAAGGATTCCAGTACAGCAATTAGGGAACTGACCAATATTCCGTGGAATAAAGATTACAAACTAGTCACATTGGATGTAGTCGGATTATACACATGTATCCGACACCAAGATGGAATACAAGCAACGAAAAACTTTCTAAAAATGAGATCTGCGAGTATGTCAGAACACAATAAATTCATTTTGAGAGCAATAGAATTTGTGTTAACACATAACTACTTTGTATTCAATGGAAAAATGTACCTACAGCGGTGTGGCACGGCCATGGGCACTAGGTTTGCTCCCTCTTATGCCAACCTATTTATGGGTTGGTATGAGAGGGAGTATGCCTGGGGGCCAGAGGCGGAGGAATGGGTGGGCCATGTTGTTGTATGGTGGAAATTTATAGATGATGTACTAATGATATGGAGTGGGTATGACAACCAATTGAACTCCTATCTAGAATATCTAAACTCCAACAGCTTGAATGTAAAGTTTACCATGGAAAAAAATCAATCCAACATACATTACTTAGATCTGGAGATATATGTGAATGGGGACAATCTACACACAAAACCCTATCGGAAAGACACAAGCAGAAATGCACTCCTACATGCACAGAGCATGCATCCGAAACAAAATATCCCATATGGAGAATTGGTCCGATTGAGAAGGAACTGTACCGAAGACAATACGTTCCATATACAAGCGGAAGAATGCCTGGACAGATTTAGGAAAAGGGGCTATAAAGAAAAAAATCTGGAGAAAGCCATGGAGAAGGTAAACAAGAAGAATAGAGAAGAATTGTTAGTTGAAAAAATGAAACTGAATCAGAAAAATGAAGAAGTTAGGTTCACGACGACTTATTCTATGGATGCTAGTAAAATCAGACGCATACTAGAGGAACACTGGCATGTTCTATTAGTCGATGAGGACCTAAAGGAAATTCTAACATCTAAACCACAGCTCTCCTTCAGGCGTAACAAAAATATAAAAGACCTGGTGTGCAGCAGTGAATTCAAAAAAACAGCACCAAGAAATGAGGAATCAGAGGCAGCAGAAACAAGAGGTTACAAGAAGTGTAAAAAGAGATGCATAATATGCTCTTTTGTGAATAATGAGAGAAAAACATTCAAATTTAATGGTTCTGAAGAATATATTTACATCAAGAAATTACATGCACATCTGACTATGTCGTATACATAATTGTATGTCAATGTGGCCTCATTTACGTAGGGAGCACAAGAAAGCAGTATAAAGAACGCATGCGCCAACATTTAAGGGCGATAAAAATTAACGATAGCACCTACCCATTGGCAGTACACTACAACAACACCCATGATGTACAGCGGCTAAAGCTGGAAATGTTTCCTATAGAAAAAATTGAACAAAAATTGAGACAAGGAAACAGAGAAAGAGAGTTAAGGGAAAGAGAAAGTAAATGGATCATTAAATTGAGAGCAGTGGAAAAAGGTTTGAATAGGGGTCAAGAACTCCATGTATTCTTGGACAGCTGAAGAACTAGAGAATGCTAATATCTATTTTGAATTAATAAACACAAGTGACAAAGGACTGAATAAAGGCTAAACAAATTAAAACAGAAACTGCCAAATAGAAAGATCTACTGAGAACTCAGAAACAAAACATGACAAAACAAGGGGGAACGATTTGAGAAAAGGTAGAGAAAAGTGAAGAATAAAATGATCTAAGAGAAAAATGAAAACTGAAATTGGGTATTCAAGATAACAAAAAATGAGGAAGGGATGACCAGAAAGAATGATGAAGAAGTAAATATAAACGAATAAGAGGAGATTCAGTAGAAAGAAAATTTCAAAAATCATAAGATGAGAAAACAAGGTCAAAGAATAAAACAACAACAAGTGACAATTGAACACCAAAGTCACAGAAAATGTTACATCTAGAAAAAGAGCTAACAACTGCAACACACTTGCAGACATATGCAAATAAGTCTGGAATTGGGAAGAAATGAAAGAGCTAAAGAAAAAGTGAAACATGCATGATATATACCAATATCAGAAAGTGAAACATGTACGATACATACCAAAAATCTTTCTTTCTCTTCATATAAAGAAGAAATATAAGATGAAAGAAAAGAAAAAATAAATGAAAGAGCCTGCTAGCTCATGCCAAATTAAGAAACAATATGAACACTGGGCAATATAAGTAAAAACGACAAATCTATGAGAAGAGTTCATACTGCCTCCAAAGTTATTAAAAAATATTATCGCGCAAAGGATGGCTAACATCTGCATTGCGAAAAAGCTGGAACATAGATCTGAGAATAACGAACAAGATAGGATGAAAGCCACAGCAAAGCCGGAAAATGCGCGTGGAAAACTAGGCAAAAGCAGCTTTAACCATATAATTATAAACATGTGCAACTCTGACGCATACGAAGCACATTGAATGGGAATAAGGTTCAAATTTGGGATGACAAAATAGAATGAGAAGGAAATATATAAAAAATATTCAAAAGAGCGAAAATGACACAAATATGACAGGTTTCAACCCATTTCAAGATGGCGCTCTGCTAAACGAAAAAACCTAGAGAAAGATTTGCGATCGCCTAGCCGGAAACGGATTCACATGGACAAACAATAAAAGAGGGAGGTGTTTTAAATTCTGTGTACAGCCATGAGGAAGCGGGGAGGGCCCGCGAAACGCGCGTCGCTGTAGAGGGGTTTTTAATGTAATTAAAAGATATGTGAAAAATTAAAATATATTTTTGCAGCTTACCTCTGAGTGCGGGTCCAGTTAATGGAGGTGGAGTCGACGTCCAGGAAACGAGAATCTAGGTTAGGAGCTGTGTCGAGCAGCTCCCTCTGGACCTACGCACCGGGCACACAAGACAAACGGAGCCAGACAGAGCCGATGAGCGCCATCTGCTGCCAAACCCGACGGTGAAGGAGAAACTTTGCAGTGCAAAAGACTATAGGCAGCAGGCAGCTCGAGGGCAACAGAACTTCCACCTACAAGCGGCGAAAACCCAAGGTGAGAGGGGAGAACGGGTCCCCGCCTACTTTTTCGGGGAGGTAGTGGTGCCGTCGGAGGACGACACCAGACCCGACCTTGGGGGAGGTGGTGGGAACTACGTGGCCCGCTCGACACCAGGTGGCCAGTATCCCACAAGGTGTTGCAGCAGAACCGACCCCACAAAGGGCGGGACCCTTGAATGGTGACTGTCAGTGATAAGTTGCATTTGAGAAGACATGAGAGAAGAGAAATGAAATGAAAGGCTAGGCGAGAGTGAATACAAAGGACGACAAGCAGGGAGAAGAAAATATGAAATAACAAAAGACAAGCAATGTAAAAAAACGTGCCATGTGCATAAAAATACATGAAGCAAATGAATACAAGTCAAAATACACCAAGCAAATGAATACATTAAGGAAAATACATCAAGCAAATTAATACAAGTCAACATATGCACATGATTAAATAATATCAAGGAAAGATATCGTAAATGAAGAAAGAAATTCAAAATAATAAATATATCATCAAAAGGGTGATTCATAGGGACTAATAAAATAAGGCAAAATATAAGAACCACGGTGCAACAGCCTTTAACTACTGCAAGGAAAGAAAGCAAAAACAATGGCAAGTTACAAAGATAAAAGAATGGCACTTTTACGAGATACGTTTAAAACAACAAATGATGTAAGACACGATGAACCTGTATCAAGTCAGGAAACGAGAAAAAGTCTCACTATCAAAGATCGATTTATAGCACTGGAAAAAATATGCAAAAGGGAAGCATCACGATGGTGGAAATGTGAAACACTGCAACGATACCCAGAGGACAAAAGAATCCCTAGAGGATTAAGATTAATGACTTTCCCTACAGATGACGATGCAGACGAGGAACTTCTAACAGGGTGGCAGGAGAATTTTGCCACCGCGTCTGAAAATATGATTAGAATGCGTATAGCTTTTGCAAAAAGATGCATGAGCAGATATGAAGAAGAAATCCAAGAACGAAGAAGAGAGATTGATAATTTAAATGCTGGAGACGTTGTGACCAAAAACTATGAAGAGCTGGAAAGATATATGACCTTCTTTCAAGAAAGTTTATGTAAAAAGAAGCAAACTAAATATAAAAGAGATGAAATAGATTATAATCTCGGTCGCATTTACACATATGCGAAAAAATATGACCATTTATATGAGCAAGATCAAAAGGACATCACACAGAAAAAGGAGGAGGGAACAGGAAAAGAATCAGAGGGAGACTGTCCAACAAATAACAAGGGAGCAGCTAGCAGTCAAAATGATAACACAGATGAATACCAAGAAGATTAAATATCGGCAAAAGAGAACGAAGAGAGAGGGGCCTGGGAGGAAGATGGCCCGGATTCAAGTGAGGTGGAATCAGTGGATCTAAATAGAGAAGTGAAGAGACCAAAATCAGGCTAAATGAATTTCGCGATGGAAATTTCACGAATACGTAGATCTGAATGTTTTTTAGACAAACGAAAAATTTCAGACAAAGGAAAATCAAA
>JASBQL010565052.1:0-10862 GCA_030264975.1 Desmognathus pascagoula | reverse complement strand
CCAACAGCCTGCTTTTATAATGCAATTTTTACAAAAAATGTGGGCACTTTACTATCGATCAGTTATTATTTTACAGATTCCTATCTTCTCCCAAATGTGAAAGAGAAAAGTCTGGAACTGCAGACTCATCGTCAATCACCGCTAAATCCAAAATTCACAACAACCTTTCGGGGGTGGAGGCGAAATAGAAAACAAACCGGCCAATGGAAAACCCTGGAATGTCTAACTGCCTTCACCAGGAACCCCAGGGTCAAGTATTTCTACTGAATAGTAAACCTTTAAAGCAAAAATCCTTGAAGCTTCCCCGTGGCCATGGCTTGATTTACTGATACCAGATGAGTAAAAATGAAAAGGAGCAACTTTCAAGAAATAATGTCTTTGAAAAAAAGTCAATGCATCAAGGTGGGTTTCTCCTCTTGTCGTGGTTCATAAGCCAAACGGGAAATTCAGTGTACGCATTGACCTTACAGAACTCAACAAGTCAATCTACTTTGACAGACATCCCCTACCTGTAATTTCTGAAATGTTATCTACTCTGTAAGGGTCTATGATTTTTTCGAAGCGCGATTCAAGACAGGTCTACCATCAAATTTGTTTGACAAGGAGACCTAGGGAGTTAACCACCTTCATATATCCGTTTGGTATGTTTTGTTATAAACGAATGCCCTTGGGGATGGCTTCCGCAGCTGAAATTTTCCAGGGGGAAATGGAAAGGATTTTGTGTGATTTGCATATGGTCCTCGTTTTCCAAGATGATGTTTTAATTCAGTGTGGATCGGGAAAAGCACTTGGAATCCTTCCCAATGAGCGCATATTGTGTACTGCTTCACACTTGGGGGTATCTCAAACTGTGCTCACCATCGAGAGTATATATTTTACTCCACCCCATCTGAGTGAACAGCATGTATCACACCCCTTCGGCGTGAATACTATGCTCCACTCACTAACAGAATTATGTATGCCACCCTTCAACTGATCACATGCAGTGTTCTGCCCCCCACCTGAGTGTATATTGGAGTATGCTCACCATCTAGGTGTATATTTTATAACACCCTTATCAGAGCTGTATTGTGAACCAATCACATCTGAGTGTACATTTTGGCCCAGAACATTAGGTACTATGCTGCAACCTGAGAGTATATTGAATTTGGCTCACAATACAAGTGTATATTTATTCCATCCCATGAAAGCTATACTGTGCACCACCCCATTAGCGTTAAACAGTGATCCACTTCCCTTCCAAACCAAACAGTCTTCCACTCCCCAACTGAGCTACATAAGCACACTCACCACCGAAGTGCACATGGTGTTCCCCTTCTGAGGGTACATTATATCCCAGCCCTGATCAGAATTTTGATACTATGCTCCGCCCCTGAGGGTACCCTGAATTCTGCTCACCAGTGTATACTTTAGTCCATCCCATCAAATCTATACTGTATACCACAGCATTAGAGTTAAACGGTGATCCACTTCCATTCCAAAATAAACTGTTTTCCACTGCCCAACCGAGCTACATAATTCCAATCCCCACCAATAAGCATATTGCATCCCACTCCACATGTAAGAGAAGATAGTGTTACAATCCCACTCAGTTCAATTGTAACCCTGATCCCCTATCAGAGCGAACATTAGTGTTCATGATTGCACATTCTCCTCCCCACATGAGTGTTTATTGTATTATACTGACCATCTAATTATATATTTTAATCCACCCTTCCAGAGCTATAATGCATCCCACCCCATAAGAGTCAAATAGTTTACCACTTCCCTTCCGATGTGGAGAGGAACTGTGTTCCTCTCCACATCTGAGTCTCATAATTCCACTCACCGTCTTTGTGCAGAATATGTTCCACCAACGCAACTAAGTGAAGATTGAGCTACACGCCCTACCAGTATATTGCGACCTGCTCCCCCATCTGATCAAATATCAGAGTTCCTCTCCTCAACAAAGAGCATATGGTGTTATAATTCCCACCTGAGTGAATACCCGGAAGTCGAACAAGTGGCATCTATGTCGGCTACAGATTTGATGGTGGCCCTTGAAAAATCTTTGCCATGCCTGGTTTTCCTGAGATGATCTTGACAGATAATGGGCCCCCATTCTCTAGCTGCGCCATTTGTGATTTCCTGGACATGAGAGGGATCAATCATCGCTGCCTCATACAACTCTGGCTGTCGGCTAATGGAGAAGCCAAGCACTTCATGGCGTTGATCAACAAAGGGCTCCGGATTGCCTGCGCTGAGAACCAGGATTGGAGGTTGGAGCTGTACCGATTTCTGTGAATGAACAGAAACTTTCTGCATTTGCTCACAGATGCTGCCCCAATTTCTCTCCTGATGGAGGTTCAGCACAACATCTACATTCCGTCCACACCAGCTCCCTCTGCTGTTCTGCACAGGAAACGCTGCATGGCTGAACACAAGCGCACTGCGCTTAATACCAAGGAGAGTACCAGGTGACCCGCAGATCCAGGTCAGGGATATGGTTCTGGTGCAGTCTGCAAACAGACGATCTAAGCTCGAGAGTGGACACCAATGCTGTCCCCTGACAGTCACCGACAGGCATCATGGTCTGATCACGGTGGAAAAAAACAGTTTCACGATCATCAGGAATGCATCATTCTTGAAAAAGATTCCTGTACCAGTATGGGAGGATGCCCCATCATTGCGTAGTGAACCCAGGCTGGACACTGACAGTGTGTCACAAAAGGTCACGTCACCCACCCCATCGAGCCACATGATAACGACTGTTATGCAACACTGGCGGCTAGCAGAGAGCACTCTCATGTGCTAGATGACTTTACCAAAGAGCCGGTTTCATTGATGCCACGCTACAATCTGATGAAAACGAGGAGACCAAACACCTGGCTCAAGGACTATATCTTAGAGAATGACTGGTCAGTTGAAGAAGGCCACATGAGTAAAATTAGCTTCATCCGGTATACATACAGTTTATTTTGTTTACTTTCAGGTTATGTTTGGCAGGTTAAAGTTGAGGGGGGATGTTGTGTCCCATTTGGAACACCATATCATGCGCGCACACTCGTGAGAGTGCTTGGACTCTCACGAGACGAAACTAATAAAGATGGCTGCTCTGGCACCTAGGCCAGAGATTGGGGAATGGAGAGACATTGTCATGTCACCTCATTCCTGTGCAAGTATGAGTAGCCCGCCAACAGTTCTGAGCCCTACACATCCCCACACAACACAGCCCCTGTCTTCCACTGCTAGACATTTCCTAAACATTCTCCACGGGCAGTTGGGAAATGGTGCAGCTAACAAAGCCACAAAGTGATTTTTTTCTTTTATAGGCACTTAACTCTCGGGTGCTCACCCCATTCCCCGGGAAGAGCACACCATCCACTAGATAATGCTCCCTCACCTTCCATGTTATGAGCCCATGTCTTAAAAAGCCAACCCCATTGTTACTGCGAATCTCTGCATGTCTCGTTAAATTTCTGCCTCAACCTTTTTCCCACCATGATACCCTCGTACTCCCTCCACACTCTTCTGGGGATTACTTCAGACCAAATTATTTCCGACCTCCCCAACCTTGCACCAATCCTTATGAGACTGTTCCTCATCTCCATTAGGAGTCAGTCTCTCCCTTTTGATTGATGTCATTGCCCCCCAGGTGGAATGGACAATTAAGGTGCCCACACCATCATTATCGCCCTAGTCGGCCTATGGGAGGTTGTTCCATTTCTTACCAGTGAAGCTCTCCCCTCCCAGCCACAGCCGCAATCGACAAATCTTGCCATCCTTCTTAGCCGTTGCCCGACAGCACCCAAAGATTGCTCATTGCAACTGCTGAGCCCAGTCATCTCCTACTTGTACCCCTGCAAGTTCTCCTTCTCTGTTTGATTGAGGTCATTGCCCCCCAAGTGAAATGCACCATGAAGGTGTCCGTGTCATTGCTATCACTCCGGTCTACAGTTTCCCCCCTCTAAAACACAGCCGCAATCGCCGAATTTTGCTTCCCTTCCTGGCGGGTGCCTGACACCTAGAGGTGCACACAAAAGACATTTGCAATTGCCGATCTCAGTTATCTCCTAATTTGTACCCATGTGAAGTCATCCGAAATCCTCCTGAAATTATCAAGTCACCTCTTCCAAGATGGTGAAGTTGTGCTGGCTGTGCCGCCTCTGCAATTTCCGTTACCGAAAGCAGTTAGTGTTTTTGACATCTGATAATGTTGATTATTCACAGGATATTAAAGAGATGTGTAGTCATGTGGGGGGGCTGAAATCCCCCTTGAAAGTAGCGCATCTCCCGTCTAAGCTGATGAGGGTGTTAGGCTGCCTGTTCGGTGACACCATACGTCTAAGCTGCTTGCTCCAGTTTAACCTAGCAACTGCCCAATGATTTCATTGTTGTCTGTAAAAACATTAATTTTATAGTTTTATTGTCAAAATGTGATATCTCTTTGTTGCTATTCTGCCGCCTAGCCACTGTCAGGCCCTGGTAGGGTAGTAGCCGAGTATATAGTGCCATTTTGTGGCTGGCAGCAAACCGCCCTTGAAAGCCGAGGTAATATTCTAGGTATCTCAAAAGTACAATTACTGTAATGATATATTACGTTAGCATTGTCTCCCGGAGCTCTGGCTATTTTTTCTCCCACTTTACATATTTCATACTGCTTTGCCTACTGGGTCCAGCTAAAAGGCTTACCAAAATGACTGCATGCTAACCTCAATTATTGCTGATATGTGCAATGGCACCAGCTGAGTCCTTCTCCTTGCTTTGTCCCTGCCTACCAGTTGCATGCCCCATCAAGGGCAACACATCTCCAAAACTGACGCATGCAAAACGTTGGAAGAGGGTGGGCTATGTTGCTGGCTTCCCTCACACTTTGCCAGTTAATTGGGAGCTTCTCCTTTCTATATTCATGGGTAAGGGGGGGCCATCATTTTGCCACACCCACTGAATGATCGCTGATAGATAACGGTTGACTGTTGGTGTAGTCTGTATCATGGATTGGTGCCTAAACCTCTGCAGTATGGCGGCTGACAGAGGAGAAATGTGCGCCATGTATTCACTGCTGTATATGTGATCCTACAAACAGGTAAGTCACTTGTGAGTCCGCATCTGCATTGCTGTAACCCCTGCCACCTTGGAAGTCCTCACGTGTGTACCCCGAAAAGGATTATATTAATCTTCTATGAATTCCTCATATTTCCCATGACCATCCTTAATCATCCAAATGCTGGTCATGACCCTTGTGCCTGCTTACACATGACCGGTAATCTCCCCCGCCTGCGGGGCCATCCACCTACTGCTCTCTGCACTCCAGGTGCCCATTGGTGGCATTGGGCCTTAACCTTGGGGAAAATTAATTAATACTGTGCCGGCCATCTTTCCTGACAATAAGTTGACTGACCCCAATCAATCGGCTGATCATGCTGTGGATGAGGATGGAGCGACGGCTGTTGCGTCCTCAGCTCTGCTGAGAACTGACTGCTGAAGTTTTTTCATTGCATTGTTTAATTTGTTTTGCTTTTTGGTTTTGTTTTGTTTATTTATTCCATGCGATTGTTACGCACTTTTTATTGTGTATCATCGCTGTGAAACCCCGGGTCCTAGGCGCTTAATAAATCATTTGAATTGAATTGAATGCTCTGTGCTCTGCTGCGGACTTCTAGAACACTTATTTTATTGACAAATTATGGTATACTATGCCAGGTTTGGGCGCCGTGGACCTGAAAAGCACCAGCACCTACCTGAAGGAACCCTTTAGGAACATGGCCATGCAAATCGCTAGCACCTGCCCGACCAAACATACTTTATATCTCACTGATCCAATTTTCAGTGAGCACAGCATATGCGGTATAAAGCCGGCTGCCCGAGCAACAAAAAGATGGTCACTTGCGATCCACCGTAACCTTCCAGCAACTATTTTCTGCAAAGTGAGAACTAAGGTAGCGCCTGAAGTAATTTGGAATGTACGTACATTAGTAGCTCTTAAATATTGCAGAAGGTACGAAATTGAGGTAGTGTCTAAATGCGATTAGCTTTCCCATTAGCGCACCATATCGTTGGTTCCTCCAATATGAGAGTAATTGCCATTTCGAATGCGTGACACTGACTCCAAACTGGACAGTTGCTAAGTGCGGTAAATTATGAGCTACTACCATGACAGCACGTAAGATTGCTATTAATTGTATAATTAAACAAATATTGTAAGGTGCCTTAACGCAGATCATCCCCAATTCAATAGCAAACTCCACTGTTGATGGAACTCAAAACCAAAACTGTTACCCTGGGCAGTAAGGCCACAGGAATTTTACCTTACAATGACAAACTTGCACCTTTGAAGTGTAACAGGATGCAATATCCCCATGAGACATTGAATACTGGTGCTGTGCCTATACCCTACTAGATGCAAATATTGCTGCCCATTAAATACACTTCGAGGGTATTATCACCAGTACGTGATTAATTACTGCGCTGCAAACCACAACACCAGCACTGTTCATAAATGTTACTAAATGCCAGTCCTACAGAACAGTAAGTACTATTCCAGTCAGTACCATTTCAGGCTATGATACCGCCAGTATGTAAATAACTACTACTACTGTTCCGAACTAAAGGCAAATATTGCATAAAATGGCAGTACGTAGTTAGACACCAGCACTGTTTCTAGACGTTACTAAATGCAAATCCTGCAGAACATCTGGTACTAATAATAAAATGCTTTTCTATACGTTACTAAATGTAAATCCTGAAGAACATCAAGTAATAATAATGATCATAATAATAATAAAATAATAATAATACAATACTTTTACTCTGTGCAAAAACGAGACAAAAGTTCCAGCTCAACTGTCCTACAGGACTTCGTGGCAGCATGGTACATATAACAACAACAAAATATTCCTCCCATCATACATGCAATGCCCTGCTGCCTTCTTGGCCTTGAGGCCGACATTATTACGCATCAACATTGTCTTACCCAGTCTACCTCGCACCTCTGTGACAGTTCGCGCCTTTCCGCGTTCGCCATTCGTGACCTTGGATCCTAGTTGAACAAGTTTCGAGATCAGTCACACGTGTGCAAGGCAGTTTTGGCATAACTTTGCAGTGCACAATTTACCATGTTGTCAATGAACCAAGCCTCTGGCCAATGGTTGAAAGCCTGCCAAGGCAGCCTGAATGCGGATGGTCTGGAGAGTACCCATCTACAAAGGTGCAAACCTACTGCTACTGACACACAAGATAGCTGAGGTAGCCAACCAGAGTCCAAGAGCACACTGAGGGGAGTCCTGGCCACCTAAAAAGAAGCCAAAGGTGCAGAACAGCATCTGCTTTTGCCTAATGCAGTGGTTTAGTGACCAGGGCCTCAACCCCCAACCACCTGCAAGGACTTGGGGAAGACAGTGGAGTAGAAAGGATAGACCAGCCTGAAGCACTCTCTCAACCAGCCGGTGAAAGGAAGAGACAGAACACAAATAAGAGGATTACAAGGTGACGCAGCAGACGAGATGAAAGAACAGTCAGACAATAGAAGGAGATAGCCAGGAGGAGACACAGAGGGTTCTCCCAGAAAGTCAACCACCCCCTGATAATGTAAGGCCACCAGGAGGTATGGATCTTGTAACCCTGAGAGGATGCCCTGAAGAAAGAAGACCAGAGCGGAAGAAGGGACAGAAGCCGAGTACAGGAGTACAGACACGGATACAAATGTGCACAATTAGGAGGGTGTTAAATACCACAGAATTCCTCAGACAGATCTGGCTGCCCTGGACTTTGTGAAACCTGGAACCCTGGTAAAGAACACCAAGACACTGGGAGTCAGGAGTCAAGCAATCCCTAGACAGATCTAGCTGCCCTGGATTGTTGTTGACCAGTGGAACCTGGATGCAGAGAAGACACAGGAGGGGCAAGCAGACAGAGGCTGGACAGAGGGAGGGAAGGTGGAAGGTGGAGCCCCACTGCCCAAGTGGAGAGCGTACCGAGGAGGGGATGTCCCACGGATCCAGGAATCCCTAGGAGGCAAAGACTTATCGGAAGAGTGTGGACAGGACAGGAGATATGCAGAATAAAGTACGGAAAAAGAAAACATAGAAGATGGACAACCTACTTACCAAAGGAGTGAGTCGCCAGGGTCCACTGCACTCGAAGCAACCTTATTCATGGCGTCCGGAATTGTGCTTCTTTTGCTTCCGCTCACATTTCCCCTCTGTGTATTCATTTTGGTATCATTTTTGGGGGTGCTGTTTTGCAGAAAGATAGTTTTTGGTACTGCCCCGATATACATTTTGTGTACATTTTTCTATAGGTTTTGGGAGGAGGAGACCAAGCTTTTAAAGCCGCATGTGCTGCACACTTCAGCACACTTTCGTCCTTCTTCGCTTCCTCCTCTCTCGTTTCTGACCAAAGACTCTTAGCTTGGCTTATCCGAGTCCGGTTCCCTAACCTGGCTCTGAGTCTCTTAGCTAGATGAGAATATTTTGTGCACACTCCATCACTGCCTGTGTCTGACAACCGCACCAAGCTAGTGCTACACACAACTTCTTTGTGTCCTACATCCTAGAGGGCACCGTCCTTTGGCTAGACTTCTTTTCTGGGTTTTTCAGCTGACCGGTGCTCTCTGACCAGACTATGAGGGTATCCTGAGTGCCGACCTATCCTGTCCGGTGCCAGTGGTGTCCCCTGCCAGTCCCTGAGGTCCCAGAGGTCCCGAGTGCTGTGATCCCCACTGAGTGTTTTACATGAAGCAGAGAGGCTTATCATCTGGGTGAGACAAATGTTTATGATGTTCTGTTCTCTTCTCTCCTAACTTTTGCCTTCACAACCAAGAATAATTGTGGTTTTGTTTTTGCTGCCAACTGTGTTAGGGAGACCAACTGCCCTTGGCCCTCAACAAGAGGCTAGGCTGAGTTACACCTCCATCCTGCCGGCACAATTGCTGTGTGTCATCAGTGAGCATACAACCTGTGGTTTTAGCCAGACAGGTTCCCCGGGCTTACCTTGCCCTCTGGAACGTTATTTTGTGTTGTCTACACAGGCCATGTGTCGTCTCTCGTCCCCTTTAGCCGCTATCATTTATTGACACAATGCAAATGGAGACCTATGTGTCAAACCAGCCTCGTTTTGCAGCAGGAAATTGTGCTGTTAGGCAGGCATAACTCACTGTTTGTTGCTAGGCGTGGTACAGGGTGAATCATTTATAGAAGTATACTGAGTAGAGTACTCCACTGAAATCTGCAGGCCTGCCTACCGAGCCCCTCCCGGCACAGCGCCGCTACTCCAACCATGGGCATCTGCAGGAATTTTTCTGCGAGAGGGGGAGTTGGCAAAAACATTCAGAGGCAGTCTTAGTTTGTTGGATTGTCTGGTATCCCGATTCTCACCCAGTCCAGTTGGTCCTGCGTGCCCACCCACCCTTCCCCCCCCGGCTTGCAGATCGAGAAATGGCCCAGGATTGCTGGGCCATCTCTCTATCTGCAAGCCAGTGGGAGGGAGGGAGCGGGTGCTTGCCTGCCTATGCCATCCTATGCTATCTAGATCAGGCCATTGAATTCTTGTGTAATGTGCCAAAGAGGCGGGATTGGATCAGTGACATGCCACCAGTTGGTGGGTTTTTGGTTTCCATGAAATTTTGCCATTAGAAATTCAGGTGCTGGAAATTAGAGCGCCCACACTAAAGTGCACCGCCATTAGTTATAGTGCACAGGAAAAATAACGCAAACAGTGCACTTACCAAATGAGCACCAGGTCACTATTTCCACGACGGCAACGTTTGTTAAAAAGTGGAGGGGGATAGATTGGCTATTCCATCCTCCAGTTTAAGCAATTCCGAGAAAGAGACAATTTGGATTTTTATTAACTGGATAGAATAGATTTACTATTCCATCCTCCAGTCTAAGCAAGTCGGGAAAGCCATCAATTCTTTTTTTTTTTTATAACTGGAAGGGAATATATTTATTATTCCATCCTCTAGTCTGAGCAAGTCGGGGAAAAGAGCCGATTTGTTTTTTTTAACTGGAGGGGAATAGATTTACTATTCCATCCTCCAGTCTGTACAAGTTGGAGAAAGAGCCCATTCAGTCTTTACAATGAAAACAACGTAGGTGTTCTATTGTAGATGGTCGATTCCACTGCAACCCAGTGAGGTGCTCCTTTTTTTTTCAAGCACTTTTTTGTAAGCACTGTGTTTTCTAGTGATCTGGTGTGATCGCTCTAATTGTGGGGGAGAGCACATGCATCCGCCCTTGCCTTACGACTCAACACTCATTGCCCTATCTCTTCATCTATCTCTATACTCATCCTCACCAGGGGCGTAAAGTACACCTCTGTGGTGCAGGGGGGCCCCACATCCCTCAGGCAATACCAGACAATGGTGGGGGGCCCCACCTAGGGCCCCTGCAGGGGGGCCCGGCATTTTGCGTTACGCCAGTGATCCTCACCCTCTCTCATTATTCCTCACTCCATCTTTGTCACTCGTTCTTTCACAAACACACCTCTCTCTCTCACAAGATCACATGATCCATATATAGGTCTCATCGCCCTTCTTTCCCGGGCTTCAATATTTGAGAGCATTTATTAACAAATTGACCATTACAATAATAATGATGCATTCCACAAGTCTGCTTATTATTTACACCTCATGGCACAAGATGCCTTTTTCATATTCAAAGTACTGTAACATTATTACATACTGTTTGACATTTGCGGAGTTAAAGTGAGCACTGCTTCTTGGGGTTCATGGGGCGTGCACAAATGATATGGCATTTACCTGTGGCATTTAGTGATGGTTCTGGCACACGTGAGTACATAGCAGCGCCAGGGGCGTACCTAACCCTGAAATATTGGGGGGGTGTAGCGATGAAGAAGTCCCAACAAACAACTTGGATTTCCCA
>JASBQL010553961.1:0-10866 GCA_030264975.1 Desmognathus pascagoula | reverse complement strand
TTTTTCCCAAGCCCACTTGCAACTGCCTTCACTTGTGCTCTCTTGATTTCCCATTTTTCTCAGTGTGAAACTCTCATAACACTATATCCTGCATTGCTGTTCTGCTCACCAAATGGTCTTTGTGTGTCTGGCAGATCGTTGTTTGCATATAGAAAACGAATATATAGAAAAAAGTTGTTTTGAAAATTAAATATATAAATCTGTAATTTAACATTTGAATATAGTGTAATTGCCTAAAATATAACTACAAATTGTAAAATATACCATTAATCATAGGATTCTCTATGGTTTGACCAGCATACCCCACAGGCTTCCATCTTCCCTTCCTACAAATACCTTTCCTGGCCACAATGTGACAATGTATGTACAGTGTAAGGTCTGGAAAGGAAGTTGGGGAGAGTTTACTACCCCCCTGCCCCATTCCCCAACTTATGCATAGAGCCGACCATGTGCAATATTCCTCTCCCCATGAATTTGCAATCTCAGTTCTCTCATAGTCTCATCACCTTTCTCTATACCATACCCTGTATATTGTCCCCTTTACGTACAGGTGCTTTAGGTGGATCTGGGTAATTACGCCGCATCATTTTACGCCGAATTACAAAACCCTGAATTTCGGGGTTCTGTAATTCGGTGTAAAATGATGGGGGTTGACCCCCTAACTCCCCCATATGCGGGGGGAGACCCCCCGCAACCCCCCAAGTACTTTTCAAACCTTCCCCCCTCCCCGCCGATTTTATTACGCCGACCTAAAAACGGCGTGTTTTAGGTCGGCGTATAAAAGTCGGCGTATTTACCCACTTCGGCTAGAAGAAAGGGCCCGAAGTCCACATGGGGGCTATGAAGGGAGAGGCAGGAATGCATTTGACATAATATCACCTTACCTAACTAAAGCACATTAACCTTGCATGCATTAAGGACACTTACCTGCATCTGCCTTGCCCCTGCCTTGTCACCATGCTACCTTTAATCTTGTCGTCGATTTCGGCACCCCCTGAAATAGGAAAGAACAGGACTTATCGGTAGAAGACTGAGCAGGAGCAGAGACTAACTCTGATGCAAGCGGGCTATCATTCAATGGGTATGGAGGGTAGTGCCTAGAGACCAGGGGAGGATGAAAAGGAAGAGAAAGAGGGTAGGGTATGACAATTTAAAGGACAATTTTATAGGTGCCCAGCAAAAGGCCTATTCTCAGGCCCCATTGAAAGACCATGTTAAGTACCATGGGGCTTTATAGGTGCCCAGCCAAAGGCCTATTCTCAGGCCCCATTGAAAGACCATGTTAAGTACCATGGGGCTTCTTAGAAGCTGTTTGTGGGTGGTTGGGGGTCAGGGGACAATGTGTGTGATCCTTTTCTGTGCTGTAGATTCATTGGTGGTTGGACTAATGGATAGCTGAGTGTACATGTGACGAAAGAGGGGCCCGTGGTAGCAACCGGCCCTTTTTGGACATACACACCCTCTAGTTCAGCACCCTTGGCCAGCCTTGTGCAGGGCACTTCAGAGATAACTAGGGGTGTCAAATAGCCAGGATCGCTCGCTCTTTACGTGCAAACACCAGAAATGCCACCAAAAAGGAGATCGATGCAGGATCTTTCAAAGTAAGACTCATGTTTATTATCTCAAACAATTAGGCACATTAAACATAGAGCAGGTTACTTTAATCTTCCTCACCACGCGGTGAGTCGTTACATTACAGGCAGGTAGATAGTTATGTGTCTATTCTCTAGTGGTTCAGTTCAGTACAGCAATCATTAGGCAAGATAATCACAGTTCAGATACAAGGCCGGTACCACAGACAATAGGCCACAGGGACTCACCACTCCAATATCTCCGAAGGGATAAGGCAAGCCGTACTCCAGTGCGTTGCTGCTTGGCAAGGGTGAGCTAATGCGGCTCACATGCACCCACTTGTGCCACTCAGGAGTCAGTCAGAGAGAGAGAGAGGGTGAGCCCGCCTCACCCTACTAAATACCCCTACAGCCGTTGCAGGAAAACCAGGCTGGGGTACGTCACCCTTCTCCCAACTTGGGGGGTGTCCCACCCTCTATACATACATATATACATACATACATACATGACTGGTTTTACGTACGACTCGCCCTGAGGCCTCAGCGTACCCATTCATCAAGGCCAAATCGAGATCCAGAGAAAAAACAGTGGTCAGTCAAAAGTCAAGCAGCAAGTTGGCAAATGAAATAATAGGGTTGGAATCAAGTCACACCGGGAAACAGGTAAGTCTTCAATCCCTTCCGGAGGGCCTCCAAAGAGTCTAAGGATCGAAGGGAAACTGGTAGAGAGTTCCACAAGTTAGCTGCCTGGACAGGAAACGATCTACCACCAAAGGTGGACAGCTTAAAACGTGGTGGAACCAATCTACGCTGTCCCTCCAACCTCAATGACCGTACGAATTTTGGGGCTTTAATGGATTCATTCAGGTATGATGGAGCTGAATTGTGTATACATTTAAAGGTCAATGTGCCAATTTTATGTTTAATGCGTTGAATGACGGGGAGCCAGTGCAACCCTCGCCTGGCCTCTGAAATGTGGTCACGGCGCGCTCTCCCAGTGACAGCCCTAATCGCATTGTTTTGAGTGACTTGAAGTATATTGATGGTTTTCTTGTCGACTCCTGCCAGAAGACTATTATAGTAGTCTATTCTGGAATTGATGAGTGCCCCAGCCACTCTAGCACTATTTTTAGTGGAGATAAAAGGTTTCATCTGTTTGAGAAGTTTGATAATGTATGAGCATGCTGATTTGGTTTTTAGTGCATGATTCAGCATACTAAGGTTTGAATCTAATTCAATGCCCAGAGTTTTGACTACCTTAGAAGTCTGTATGATGCAGCCTTCAATGATAAATGAGCTATAGTCAGCAGGCAGAGATTTGGTCCTGGCCTTGGTACCAAGAACCAAAATCTCTGTTTTACCACCATTCAGAGCCAATTGATTAATTGCCATCCATTTTTGAATTAGGCCATAGATCTGGGTGATACGAGCTGAATCAGTGATGTAAACACCAGAAAGAGGTAAAAAGATCTGTGTGTCGTCGGCATAGTTTGTGAAGCCCACCCCTTCCCGATCCAGGGCGTCAAACAAAGGACAAGTGTACATGTTGTACAGGGTTGGAGACAGGCAGGAACCCTGTGGGACGCCTCTGGTCAGGGGGGTGGGCCTTGCTGAGGCCATGCCGACAGACACTCTGGCGGTACGTTCATTCAAAAACGATTTGATCCAGGAGGCAGCTGCTTCAGAGAAGCCAAAATTCAATTTTAAGCGTTTAACCAAAAGCTCGTGATCAACCAGGTCAAAGGCTGCACTTAGGTCTAATAAGAGCAGCAAAGCAGGATCACCTCCATCAATAACTTTCAGTAGACAATTTTTAAGATCCAACAGGGCAGACTCGGTTCCATAGCCACGTCGGAAACCCGACTGCCTGGGATTAAGTAGCTCAAAAGACTCAAGAAAATGTTGAATTTGGATAAAAGCAAGTTTATCTAAAATTTTTAAAATAAAAGAAACATTGGTGATCGGTCTATAGTTCAATGGATCTGAGGGGTCTAGACCAATCTTTTTTAAAAGTGGAGTAATCCATGATTCTTTAAAAGCCACCGGAGCCACGGACAATTTAAAAGATAAGTTAACAAAATGGGTTAAAATAGGTGCCAGCACCTCCAGAGATTTCTGCACTAATTCTGCAGTGCAGAGATCTCCTTTATAGGAGGTGGGCTTCATATTTAAAATTGTGTTGGTGACCTCGTCTATGGTGACCGGTCGAAAGGAGAAGGAGGGGAGAAGTTTTGTGCGGGGTTTACCCAGCTCCTCCATGCACTTATCCGTATTCGGGGGAAGTAGATTGGCTCTGGCTGTGATAACTTGCACATGTTTATCAATCTTACCAAAGAGAGCGTCCTGTACGGATTGACACCACTCTTCTGAGGCAACACTTGTATTGTGTTCTGGGTTCGGTTTATCAAATTCCTTAACAATCCTGAATAGCTCTTTAGCGTCGGAGCTAGCAGTCAGGATCCTATTGTTAAAGAACTCAGCTTTAGAGGAGCATGTTGGGCATGTGAAGGAGGTGTTGCAATGCTTCCGTGCACACAGGCTTTACGCCAAAGGTACAAAATGCCTGTTTTCTCCAGTGGCTATTGGGTTTTATGAATTACTATAGAAAATTCATACCCAATTATGCAAAATAGACCCTGGCCATTACAGCCTTGTTTGAGTCCTAAGACTCCTCTTGTCTGGGGCCCGGAACAGTCGGCAGCATTCGTCTCTGTGAAATGTTTGTTTCTGGAAGCTGCGGTTCTAAAACATCCCGACTTAGAGAATCAGTTCTTTGTTGAGACCAATGCTTCCTCCTGGGCAACTGGTGCCATCCTGTCCCAGAAGTAGAATAAAGGGTTCCTACTCCCGGTGGAATTCCAGTCTCACAAACTGAAAGCATGGAGAGGAATTTTTCCACCTTCGATACGGAGCTCTTGGCAATCAAGCTCAAATTGAAAGAGTGGAGGCATTATTTGGAAGGTGCCCTCCATCCAGTGATCATTATCACTGATCATAGAAATCTGGAGGCCTTGAGGAAGACCTCAGTAATGTTGCCACATCAGTCCTCGTGGACCCTGTTCTTTAGCCAGTTTGACGTCCAGATCACATTTAAGCCAGGTACAAGGATTATCTGAGTGAAAGCTCTATCCTGGATGTACCCCCAACCTGAAGACAGGGAACAATCCCCATCTGGTCCAATCTTCCTGCCAGATTGTATGTTGGCTGCAGTTGGGGACCCTTTGGCGACCTTTCTGGAGGATGTCAAAGGGTCATACAATCCTGAGGAGCGAGATCATTTTCTGTTTGAGGACAGAACCAGCACGGAAGTGGACCGCCTATTGTTCCACAACGGTCGGTTGTGGGGACCTGATGGAGCCTTCCAGGAAGTGTTGCTGTCATGGGTACACAATGCCCCACTCAGTGGACATCCTGGGATCTGACGCACCATAGACCTTATGTCTCACCACATGTGGTAGCCATGTATGAGGGCATCTGTGGAAGAGTTTATTCAACTCTGTCCATTTGTGTATGGGCTAAAGCCTTGAGGGGAGCCCCAGCGGGTCCCCTGCACCCTCTTCAAATCCCTGAATTGCCATGGTCATTGGTGACCATGGACTTTGTCACAGATCTGCCACCATCGGGCACTTTCAGACATATCTGGTGTGTCAAGGATGCCCTGACCAAGATGGTACACTTGGTTCTGCTGAGGGCCAGTCCCTCGGCCCCGGCATTGGCATGCCTCTTTGTGGCCCACATAGTTCGGTTACACGGACTTCCCCAGTTTGTTATCAGTGACAGAGGTCCTCAGTTTACAGCTTGGTTTTTTTTGAGCTGTCCTGTCTCGCCTAGGGGTTGATCAGCGTTTGTCCACTGCTTATCACCACCAAACCGATGGCGCTACTGAGAGTAACCAGGATTTGGAGCAGTACCTTCATTGTTACTGTCTCCACAACTCAAAGTTGTGGTCCACATATCTCCCGATGGTGGAGTTCACTCTGAATAACTGGGTTCAGTGCGTGATTTAGATGTCCCCGTTCAAGGCCTTGTGTGGGTACAACCCATTGCCTTGGCCAACACGTCTTGTTGGCATTCCTGGAGAACCACTCACAGATGCCTTTATATGGTTATATAGGGCATGAGTGGTTTGGCTCCAGGCTAATCTGGTCAGTCCAGAGCCACTTTGGAGGCTCAGGCAGATAAGCGTCGATCGCCAGTCCTCTCCTATGGAGTTGAAGATATGGTCTGGCTATCGACTGCTAACATCAGGATGCTGGGGAATCCTAAATTAAAGCCAAGGCATATTGGTCCATTTGCAGTGGTTCAGAGAATATCTGAAGTGGCCATGAAACTGGATCTGCCCCTGGACCTGAGGATTCACCCGGTGTTTCATGTATCTCTTCTGAAACCGATGTCAAATCGACCCACACGTTAACGGGCTCAGGTCCTGTGTGACGGGTGAGAAGGTCAGGGGTATTGTGGATGGGTAACTCTGTTACAGTGCCCTTCACTCCTTTGACCAGCAGGGGGCACTGTGGGCCCCTGCCACCATGGAGGCGGTCGCTTTGTGGCGCTTATCACCCCAAATGCCCCTTCCGCAGCTGGGGAAACCCCTCAGGGGGTCCCCCCATTATAGGGAAGATCAGCCCTGGAGCGCCAGCACAGCACGCGCGGCACTATTTTCAAGCGCCTCGACACAGTTGTTGAGGCACTGTGAATTCAGCCCCCATTGCTGCCTGCGAGGGGGGCGTGAGCGTTAGCGCAGGGGGCACACCGGGTATCCCCTGGTGCCTCCCTCAAATCCAGGACCAAACAGGAAGTTGGGAAGCACAGACGGATAATCCTATGTCTGTGGACTGGCCTTTCCCAACTTTCTTTAATGGCCACCTCGGAGGAGGCCTAGAGATGATTGGTTCTTGCAGGGCTGCTTCAGAAGCCCTGTAAAACCACTAGGACGGCGTCTGAACACTTTGTTACACAGAGTCTTCTGCCGGGGCCGGAGGTACCCCCTCCTACTGTCCTGCCTGGAGGTGAAGCGCTGCCATGTTTGCCTCTCAATTGTAAAGTGCACTTTACTTCTGTTTGTTTTTTGTTTGTCTTGTGTTGTCTTGTGGTTCCAGTCTTCCCCCTTAGGGGAGAAGTGGTAGACAGCAGTCCTAGGTTCAACACCAGGCATCTCGAAGAGATAGCTAAACAGGGACTAGGTTCTGCTGTGGGAGGGTGGGGGGCACTAGGTTGTGCTGGGGTGTTTGGAGACTCTTAAAGGGGTACTAATGCTTTTTTCCCCTTTTGTCTCCTTCTCTCCAGAGTACACTGCCCTATCCCCCTGAGGTGTCTCACTGCTGCTGTCAGGCATTGGCTAACCCCTCTCGTGTGTCTCATAGTTCAGGGGGGTGACTAGACGTTGGGGGGCAGTGGAATATTGTCGCTCACACGACCAGGCCTAACACGAGGAAGGCAAAACTACGAGACATCCAGTCTTGGATTAAGTCAGAGACCTCACTGGGTTTGAAGTGTCTTTGGCTTGATCGTTAGAAAGGGGATCATAATCTGTGTTGTCAATGACACACACTTGATGTGAAAAGCATCGAACAAGGGTTTGTCCAGTAAATGTTACAAATAGTTGAAGAAAGATAAGCTCCCAGTAGGACCTCACATCTGACTATACAATCACTGGAGTAGGCAGCTTTGAGACAGTACTTAGTGCTTCTCATAGCAGTAAATGATTTCCAGGACTGGATAGCTTGGCTGTTTTCTGGAGCCTATTAATAAGAGTATCCTGCAACAGGTCAAACACCACAGAGCGATGCAGCAGCAATGCCATAGCAGAGACTATTGACACTTGTCAATAGTGTTATAAATGTTACACTGGAGGTCACGCAATGCCGCCTCCATTCCATGTCCAGGAAGTAAATCAATTGTAGATAAATATCTTTAACCAGAATTTTCAGTAGGAATTGCTCATTGGTGATTGTCTGGTAATTGAGGAGGTCAGTGGAATTCAAAGGGTGTTCTTAAAAAAATCGCATAATGATGATATCAGGTACCAAGCCCTATGTGAAAAAAGCATTGATAAAGAGCATTATTACAGGTAGCAAAAGGGCTACACGCTTAAAATGACAAAAAATAGTTGTGGTCAATCTAAGACCAACAAAAGCGGGAGAACACCTAATATTTAACGTAACGGGAAAACAAATTTTGTATCCCTTTTCAATGTAAGTTACCAACACAATGACATTGTCAGTTCAACAAGAGTATTAATGCAAGTAGAATTGCACAAAAAAGTGCCAGTTTCAAACAGATTCTGCACAAATGATATTTATTGTCATCAGATGTTAATACACGTCAGTTTTCCTCAAACAATATTAACATTTCGGTATACCAATCGAGTGTTTGCGTTCATGATGAGTGGAATTGTAATTGCACTGTTTTCATTGAATGCTTTCAAGGGATTGTGTTACGGAGGCAGCTTTGGCATCATCTCGACCATCCAGCCAGAAATGAATGTCTCCTAAGAGGAGTCTCTTAGTGTTGTGTTTCAGGCTACACTAAATGATTCAGTGAGATGCTGATCAGAATCAGACATATGATTGGGGTTTCTGCAGATTAAAAGCCTCTTAAGAGTCAAAGGTGGTCTGTGGAATTTTACTGCAGAGGGTCTCAGAGTAGGGGTTATTAGCAATGAGTGTAACTTATTGAAACATGACGTAGAATTGCTGAAATGCCACCCCCAATGCCCATGAGCCTTTCCAATGAATATAGGAAGTAGCTATCTTGGAGGGATGTGGCTTTGGATAGACCTGTAGCAGGCTGCAACCAGGTCTCTATCAAGACTAGAAAGTTGTGGAGTGTGACCAAATACTTTCATACAGATCTGGCATTAAGGAGCACACATTTGATATTTTGTTTTGACAAGAGTGGCCAAGAGTGGTGTCTTCAATATTTTAGTCAATGTGGTCTCTTCCTTGGCCTCCCTCTTTTGGCCCACAGCCACCATCAGTACCTTGGGCCCGAAATTTGGGAGTCCACTTCCACCAATCGGGAGACATGAATACTCAAGTCTCCAACGTGGTCTCATCAGCCCATCATCAACTGAATGGCCTTACGTCCCTCATGCCCTTATTGACCCAGAAACATAGGGCCACCATCTGCCGGGCATTAGCTCTTTCGCGGCTCAGCTACTGCAATGCCCTTTTTGCCGGGCTTCCCTCCAGAGAGGTCTCCCGTCTGCAGAAGGTCCAGAACCACGCTGTATGGATGGTCCTGGGCCTCTGCAGGCGGGATCATGTCTCTGAGGCAAGAAGACAGTTGAGATGGCTCAAGATCTTGGATGAGATCAAAATGAAAGGGCTGGTCCTAGTCTGGCGTGCTCTACACAGTATGGGCCCCCTCTATCTGCAGTGTCGGTTTTGTTGGCACAGGACTTTGTTTCCAGCTCGCTCCACTCTGCTTGCTCGAGTAAAGTACCCTGGATCCAACGCGCCAGAGAGGTGGCAGAACCCTGTCCGTCTGTGCAGCACGATGGTGGAATGCCCTCCCAGTTCAGATCCGGCAATGCCGCCAGCTCTCCATCATCAAAGGACGGGTGTAAAACCATCTCCACTCACTGGACAGAATATCCTCCAGCACAGGCACTGCCTCTGTTGCCTCATAGAGGCCACTGCCTTGATCCTTGCTGATCAGCAATGTTGTGGACTCCTGCTCTTGCTCTCCCCACCCCTGTCATGTCCCGACCGTTTCCCACTCGCACGCTCTGGTCTCTTTGTTCCATCTCTCACGTGGACCAGATGGGCTCATGGGGAATTCTAATAATTTGATTGAGGGGAGGGAAGGGGAGGTCCGGGAGGGGGGGACTTTCTTTTTCCTCTTAGGCGCCTTGAAACCAATGGTAATTTGTGTGCCTACCTATGCCTCATGCCATCGTATCTTTTCTTTTATTATTGTTCACGTGGTATTGTTGTATTGGTTTAGTATAAATAAATTGAATTGAATTGAATCTCAATACTTTACTATGATTGTGCAAGGAGTCAAAAGTGATTAGCCAAAAAGGAGCTAAGATAAGACACTTTGGAAGATATGATGGATCCATACATGATGTGGTTAATGCTGGTAGCAACTATAAAGGTGAGGTGTGTCACGTAAAGAGCACAGATCATTGGGTCTGAAGACAAAATTATTGATGGTTGTGTTGGTTATTTTATATATGGGAACAGGTTAAAGCCAGGTATAGAAGGTCTGGGGGGCTCTAGAGTTGTAGCTACAGCAGATGGTTAACCAATTATTTTTCATCCAACCCTTTACTGCTGACAAGGCAGGGGCTACCCTGTCATGCTCCCTCCTGTCCAGATCCAGCATGATCTGGGTGTCATCAGCATTTGAAAGTTGAGGCCTACATCCTCCAGGAGCGAACTTAGCAGGTGCATATAGATATTAAAGAGAGAGATGGAGAGTCTAAACCGTTGTAGAACTCCATAAGGGACCTGTTTTACCTCAGACCACAACCCATCCAGTCTCATCTCGTGTACCCTATCCATGAGGAAGCACATCAACCACTTTAGACCTTTCCCACACTGGCCAGGTGCTGAAGAAGGATGCGGTGGTTGATAGTATCAAAAGCTGCTGATAGGTTCAACAGGATCAAGGTGGCCGGACGGTCCTTTTACATCAGCCATAGCAAATGCTCCGGCACATCAATGACAGAGAGCTCCGTACTCCTGTGTGGTTTAAACCCTGATTGTTAATCGTGGAATATGTTCTGCTCCTCCCAGTGGGAATGCAGCTGCAATGTAATCACATGCTCCATGATGTGGGGTACAATCCAGACTTGAATCACTGACCGATTGTTCTTAAATTGTTCCTATCTGCCCCAAATCTTTTCAATACAGGAGTGACCACTTCATGTTACCAAGAACTATCTAGAACATCCTCCATTGGAATATAGGCCTGCCCAATTATGACCCTAGGCTACAGTCTGCTCCTCAGACATAAGACAACAAAATCATCTACCATCACTACAACAGCTAAGACTGCAAACCCCACCTGATGCGACCACTATAGACAGAAATTTTAGCTCACGTGGCAAGAACGTTAGACAGGTGCCCTTGTCCATATCATACACGGGTAAGGTTTGCTAGAAGGGATCTGGGTAATTACGCCACATCATTTTACGCCGAATTACAAAACCCCGAATTTCGGGGTTCTGTAATTCGGTGTAAAATGATGGGGGTTGACCCCCTAACTCCCCCATATGCGGGGGGAGAACCCCCGCAACCCCCCAAGTACTTTTCAAACCTTCCCCCCTCCCCGCCGATTTTAT
>JASBQL010553960.1:0-17414 GCA_030264975.1 Desmognathus pascagoula | reverse complement strand
GACCGACGGGCGTGGAAAAAAGGACTGAGGTGCGCGGACCGGGCGGCGCATGAGGGGGCGGAGCTGGGGGCGTGGCTGGGGCCATTATTTTTCTGTGGCTTTGGCAAGCGCGTTACGGGCCGGCGCGGGGGTGCGCCCGACATCCCATACAAGGGGAAAAGGGGACGAGACGAAAGGGAAAAAGGTGTTATCATACTTATCCTCCAAAAACGCACTCTCGGCTTGCAATCCAGTCTGCCATCTCCAGGCCGCATGGGAGAAATTGGGGTTTTTGATTTACTGTAAAATGGATTTTTGACTTGCAATATTGCTCCCTGGAAGTGTCAGAAGCAAACTGATCATCAACACGTGTAACAAATTTGGGCTGTTTTCTCCCTGTTTGTTTCACTCTGGACACTTGACATTTGTTGCTCTAACAGCTGCTTCAGTGGATAGTTGACACGTAATATACAGTAGCATCATACAGTAATTGGTTCTAGGTGCTGCTTTATTTCCTGTGAGCTAGGTGCCTGTATATATTTTTTAAACACATAGGGGCTTATTCACGAAGGAGTTTCGTGCATGTTACGGATTTCCTCCATGTAAGTCCTGTTTATTTCAATAGAACTTACGCGGACAAAGAATGGTAGTTTGGAAACACAACTCAAGGCAAACAAAGGCTAGGCAGAGCTGCAATCTTAGATTAAAAAGCATTTCTAACCTAGTGGTTGAAGTGAGGGGGCATGAGGTACTCCCTTTTCTGTGAGCCATAAAAAAATCATACACCCTCTTTTGGGTTGTCTTTATTGTCCGTACACCCTTTGCTTCAAAGACAGCAGAGAAGAAGTGGTAGGAGAGCTGCAGGCTATTCATAGTGCCTGGCTGCTAGATGCTATAAACAGCATGCAGCCTCAGGAAAAAGTTGAAAAAAGAATTTCACCATCCAGGCTTTTACCATTGCCCCGTGAGACTCTGGTGCGGGTACCAAAGCCGTGATGATGAAAGAGAACACAGAGACTAGCACCGGCTGGCAATGCATGCTTGCGTGTGTGGTGCGCGCGCTGTATCAACCAATCCTTTTAAAAATATCCCCATCCTGTTTTGCATGGAGTGTGCATTGATTGGTGCAGAACACACGCCGAGCTCTCTCAGCCTGATTGAGCTCGGCACATGTTCTGCACCAATCAGAAGCACATGCATGCATTGCCAGCCAGGGCGGGGATATTTTTTTAGCACCTCCACACCATCCATCACTAACACAGAGTAGAACAGAGACGGTGGGCCGAGCACACAGATCCCACTTTTCTGCTCGTGGTCTCGCCTCATCTCATGGTAAAACAGCCGGAGAGTCGGTAAACTCTGGGTGTGATGAATTGCCAGAAAGAGGGAATGTAAGCAGTACATGTCAGAAGGAATGTAAACATCAACAGGCGGAGGACATGGCCAGGCAGAAAGAATGTATGCATTGCCGGAGAGGTGCAGCGGGCAAAGCCTTTGCCTGCTGCACTGTCCCTGGTGGCAGATTGTAAGGGCTCGGGGGGCCACCTTCTCCCTACTTTCAGCCCAAAGCCTGACCTCTGCTGTTCACTATGAATAATATTTCAATCCCGTGGACTGGCAGTGCCTGAAAGAAATAATAAATGTAAACTGGCAGTGGTGGCAAAAGCAATTTCACTGACCTACATAAATTGATCTTTTGGGGCTGATAGATAAATTGAACTATTTATTCAGCACCCAATTGCACAATACTTCAAGAGGCCAGAATCCACCCAACCCAGAGAGACAAAATGACAGCAGTAAAAATAACAGTGACAAAACATCCCCGTCCCCACCCAACCCCCACCTAATATATACATAACCCACCCCACAGATTATTGCAGTTCCCATCTTGGAACTGAACATTGATCAAGATGTTATCTCGAAGGAGGATTTTCCAGAAACAGGTGCTCCGTGACCCGCCATTTAAAAAGACCTATAGAATACAGCAAACGGATCTGGATGGGGAGGGCATTCCACCAGCGAGGAGCTTAGGAAGATAGAGCCAATCCCAAGCATCTCGATTTCTTAACCGTGGAATAGCCACTCTAGCTCATAAATGAGGCCGGGGCAAATGGGTCCCTTTGGCCCAGGCAAACCTGTTTCGGAGATTCCTTTGGCCTTGATTATGAAAAGCTCTCCACATAATGGTCAGTCCTTTCAGCTTGATCTGATCCTGTACCCTAAGCTATCCCAGCTCCCTCGTGGCAGCAGAGACATGATCATACTTGCATAGTCCGAACACCATGCAAACGGCGCAGTTCTGCATCTTCTGCAGACATGATGCTTCCCTCACTGTCAGGATGCATACCGTAAGTACGCATCCTTCAAGTCCAGTGACACCATCCACTCTCCCTGAGACAGTGTCAGTAGGACATGGGTGAGGGTACACATCTAGAATGTCCTTTAGCATGAGCTTGGGAACCAGAAAGTAACAGGAGTACTAACCGTGGCCTCTTTGTGTGATGGGCACCCGTTGAACAGCTCCATTTTGAAGCATGTGGAGCACCTACTGCTTCAGTACAGATATGTGGCTCTTCTGCATGTTTGGGGGTTCAGGGGGGAAGGGTGAGGTGTGATCCAAAATGGCAGGCAATAACCAGACCACATGATCTGGAGGATCCACTGGTCTGAGGTGATCTCCTCCAATATGTAATAATAATGCTTTTATTTGTTTAATACAGTTCTAGTGGCTTCAGAATTCCTGCTTCAGAATTCCTTCTTGCGTGTTGCTTCTTGATGCTTATTCGCTGATGATGGGCCTTTGTGTTAATGATGCGCAGCTTCACAGCCCATTTTTCCATCCATTCTTTCATTTTAATCTTCTCTTCTTTCCATTACCCCACTCCTCCTCCTCTTCCTTGAGTTGTTTCTTCAGGATGGTGTTAAAGCTTTCAGGAGGAGGGTGGTAAAAGAGGTCAGGGTGCCGTTGCTTCCTCAGCACCCTGACCTCTTTGTGGATATCGAACTCGGGGCCAAATGGGGTATTGAAAGACACTTTCTTCTTGTGCGACTTCTCACTGTCTGATGGTATTTCGTTGCTTGTTTTTAAATAGTAAAAAAAGAAAAGAAAAACAAAACAAAATAAAATGAAAACACCTCCTCCTCCAATAACAATGCCTAGATGGACAACTGCTCGTGCCACCTCCATCTCTACATTAACTCCTTCAACAGGCGAAGGCTGGCAGAGAATGTCACACCATTCTTAAATCAGGCAATGCAGCGAAGAAACTAAGAATTGGCCCAGCACAGACTATGCAGACAAAGGCAAGGCACACTCAGCTGGCCCTCCGCTGCCACAGTGCACTTCAATATGTACACAAACCCCAACATCCAACCCTCCACAGGGGTAGGATGTACGGCAGTGGGAAGGTCAGGATGACTGCGAAGGAGCAGGGTTATCTCCTTCGAGTTCGTCTGCTCTGACCCTTACTGCGGCCACTGCCACAGCCTTGAGGGCACCGGAAGATGCTTCTGGGACTGCTTCTTTTTTGTTGAACCTGAGGTTTAGGGAGCCAAGTCCTCTTCTTCTGAAAATAACATTTCTTGGGAGCAGGTCCAGGGCGTCCCAGCTTTAGTACTATCTTATGCGTGGTACTGAACTACTCCAGAGCCTCATCTGCCTTGGCACCAAAGAGGTGCTCTCTGTCAAACGTCATGTCCAAAGGTTTGGACAGTGCGTCCGGGGAGAAGTGGGACGTAGGAATCCATGCATGTCTGCACATGGATACCGAAGTTTCCATGGCCTGACCCACCATGTGCAGACCACAGACTAAGCTCTGCTTAGTTGCCACCAAGCCTTCAGAAACAAGTTGGGCAGCTCCCCCCTGAAACTGCTCAGGGAGGTGCTCCACAAGGTTCTGGAGATCCTTGAAAAGACAGTGTGTGTAGTGAGCAAAAGTGCAGCTTGCATTCAAGGATCCTAACCCCAAACTACACAAAGCGTAGGACTTCTTTGTGTATGCCTTGAGGCTCTTGGAGTCCCTGTCTGGTGGAAGAACAGGGATTGTGGTCACATTCGACTGTACAGTTGCAGCCTGAACCACTAGACTGTCTGACAAAGGATGGACACGAACAAACACCGGTTTCGCAACAGAAGCCTTGTATTTACGGGAAAGATGGCCATCAACCGCAGAAACACTGTGGGGTGCTCCCAGAGCCCAAGGATGGGCTCAGAAAAAGCTGAACTAAAGGGCAGGGTGTTGGTACTAATCTCTGTGTAACTTGTGTTACTATGCTTCTGCCTAATGCTTTCCTGTACTGCTGATTCTCTGCTTTGCAGATTCCTTGCCCACCCCAAACACCCTCTGTCTAAACCCGTTACCAACTGACTCAGCCCCCTTCCGACACGCACAAGCAGAAAACTATTGGCATTATCCAGTGCTTGTTCTTTCTAGCCTATTGCATACAAATTAACCCCAAAAAAATCAAAATAATACCTGAATTAGAAAGAGGGAAGGAACAGGAAAGACTTGGATTTATGAGCGAGATGAAGAGAGACTGGAAGAGATGGAGACACTAGACAAATAGTGAATAGAGGAGAAGCAGCCGCGGGATGACAGATGAGAAAAGAACAAATAAAAAGGCCAATAAATATGGAAGAGAAGAAGAGACTTGGTGAAAGACAAAATGAGAGAGGTTAAAAAAGCAGTGTGTTACTGGGTAGCAAGATCTATAGACAGGGAATAAGAAAGGGGTGAATTAGAAATAGGTAACCAATGACCTACATACAGTGTGGCGATGGAGTGATTCATTTATATCATGTGGGACAAGTCTCTAACAAGATGTCCTCTTATTTTTATACTTTTCAAGCTGACATACAGTAATGAGATTCAAGGCAGAATTTGGTCAACATTTTAAACGTCAAATTTCCAATGATGTCAACTTGCTCAGACAGAAGGTCAAAATAATACCTAGAAAGTATTTACCTGCAAAGCCACCTTACAAAAATGGACCAGATTGATGAGCTAATTCCCAGGCTTCACAGACCATACTTGCTCAGACCATTAGCACCAGAAGGAGCGAAATGAATGCTAATCTGTTGTGACTCAGAGTGTGACCCTGTGTGGATGGGGCTAGGGAGGAATGCTACTGTGGGGACTGTAGAATGTGAGAGTGCAAAGGGGTGGGGCTATGGAGGAATGATGCTGTTTGGGGACTGTGGAATGTGAGAGTGCAAGGGGGTGGGGCTACGGAGGAATGCTG
The DNA here is from genome assembly GCA_030264975.1 of Desmognathus pascagoula. NCBI lineage: Eukaryota > Metazoa > Chordata > Amphibia > Caudata > Plethodontidae > Desmognathus > Desmognathus pascagoula. Next base: position 12,194 of record JASBQL010553960.1, on the reverse strand, counting down.
CTGTGGGGACTGTAGAATGTGAGAGTGAGTGATGTCACCGAGTGTGGAATGTATGGCTTTGAGTGAGTGTGTGTTCTGGCTTCAGTTGGTGCTGGGGCTGGATGCTTAGGACATGAACACTTGTAGCTCCTGTAGTAAACCTGCCAACTGTCACCTGGTGTCTGCCTGTTCACTGTCAGTGGCCATCTTTGCATAAACCTGTGGGCTTGTCCACCAGATAGCAGAGATATCCTTAAAAAGCTCAATCCTGAAACTACAAAACAACTATCTAGGAAGTGAAACAAGGCACAGCAGCTTACCAGACTTTAACAGTAATGCTGCACTCAGGACTAGCCTTTGGTACATTTGGCGCCCCACCTAGTATGGCCAAATGCAATATATTTTTCTACTTTTCCAAGGTTTTTTGTTCAGAACTTTTAAACTGGTAAAGGCTGAACTAATCCCTTTCTGAAAATAAAATGAATCTGTCAATGCCTCTTGTGGCCTCGGCCAATGCCCTTCTGACCCATGCCAAAGGTTGACCCTGGCTAAATTTGTAGAACTGGGCATGCCAGTGGAGACTCCAAACAGGCTTCTGTGAAATGAAAAAGCCCAGCAGATAAAAGAAATATTTTTTTCATTTTCATTTTTTGGTACATTTTAAAATATATTTTAAGATACGTTTCGGGTTGCATCTACAAAAATTTGGGTTGCCTTATTTTTGATAAGGTAAGGCCCCTGGCTTCAATCTGGCTCAGTTCGCCCTAAAATTCTTTTGGCTCTCCAACCCCTGCACTCTTGTGTGGCGATTGCCAGTGTACTTTACAGTACTGAAAGTGTATGATAAAGAAGTGTAAAAATATGAGCTAATGTGTGCTTCATCGATCATTCTTATTTTCTGCGCATTAATAGCTTTGTTACAGCTGTTCGCCCAATGCTTATTGTTTCCTCCCTCAGCCAACATACTAGGTAGCATCATCCTCGCACTTTGGCATTCTATGGTTAAAAGGCTGCAAGTACTGAGTAACTATACACCAGAACAATAAACCCAGGGGACATGACGGTGTTTCAGATGCCAAAGTCCTTATTTAAAAAAAAAAAAATAGCGCATCACATTCCCTTAGCATAGAATTGCATCCAACTATTGTTTTAAAGTCATCATCCTAAATACATGTTTACAGAGCTTGCAGATCATTTTTGATGCTGAAAGAAATGACAGTACAAAGCCGCCTACTACTAGACACTGCAAATTTGAGGTGCTTATGCAGCGATAATGCATGTCTACTAATTTGATCGGTAAATCGACATTTCTAGGCACGGCATATAACATATGAGACTTGCTGTTGTTAAACAAATCTTTATTTAGCCTTTACGGCAAAACAAGACAGCAGAATAAATCAATACAAAACAATAAATAACATACATCAACTTTATAAATTAACACCTCTCCGTGCAAAACTCAATTTAAAATAAATATGAATTCTGACCAACTCGTTAAAATCCTCGGCAGTCAATATAGAGCGATAATCAAAAGACAAATTACTTTTAAAATCTTGCAACCATCTCTCTCTCTCAATAGGTTCAAACCAGGGCAGTCAATCAACATGAGACTTCTGATGGGCACCCCATGTGATGGTCTCAGATGATGATCACATTAAATGGCCTAGATTGTGAGTGGCAGAAACTATGCACATAAAGTAGCACAGGGGTGCACAACTCAAACTAGGGTTTGAGGTAAGCTCTGCTCTGGGCTGTACAAAAGGAGGGATTGTGGTGTCAAACTTGTAAAGCACTTATTTGTCGTCTTTCACCAATTTTTGCATTGTTACCTAGATCTTTTAACATGCAGTTACATTCTTTACTTTACTTTGCATCTCAACGTATGACATCTTATTGTACTCTCCAGGGCAGGCTGAGGACCAGAAACCGGGACTTTGAGGGCCATATTGGCCCATGGGGCGCATGTTGTGCACCCCTGACGTAGCAGATTACCATTGCAACATTTGATGGCTACAGAATAGATAGGGGTACAGCATGAATGAGGTTCATCCCGAGTAGTGTCACTTTTATAACCATCTTAGGAAAGCAATATTACAATATTTTTGAGCTCACTGCAGCTTTACTGTGTTATTATTTGTGTAAATCCATTTAGCTGCATTGAAGAAAATCTTTCCATGTCAGCCCTTTAATTGCACGTGCACGATTATTGTTTCTAACCAATGGCAGTAAATGCTGAAGGCGCTTACTGTATAACAAACGTTTCCCTTGATAAAAAAAGCAAACCAAGTCCTGCTGTGTAAATATCAATGAATACATGGCTACAGAAGAAATAAGATTTAGAGGGGTAAATTTTGCAGTTCAGGGTTCATTGGCCAATGTAGATTTTGACTCCGATGAGGGAAACACAACGTTAAATTTTAAACTTAAACGGGGCTCCCGCAATTGGGCGTACAGAGTCATTTTGTGGACAGAAATATATTTTTATTTTCTGTTCCTTTTCTTTAAATGCTTTATGGGTGTTGCTGCAAATTTTAAAACAGAAAAGTCCTTGTTTCAGTGAAGTTTTCCACAACGAAAACTATCCAGCTTGCAAAAAGGCAGAAAGTTCAAAGTCAATGGAAATCGTTATGTGCAACGCCTTGTCTAGCAGAATGAGAACAAAATGGAGGGAGAACGATGCTCTACTTTCTTTTTTAAGTGATGAAAATCTTTTGCAATTATTAATTGCATATTGGTTTTGCAAATATTGTGAATGACTCCTGTCTTCAGTGAAAACATGGGAAAAAGGAAACACTTCTCGAGAGTTACGTAAATCTATAAACCTGAAAATAATGCAATTATCTGTTTACAGAAGCGTTTTGGTTCATTTTAAAGGTAAACATGCTAAAGTAGCCTTAGAAAAGTACAGGAAATTGTTTTATGTCAAAGAGATGCAAGCTTCTTTTCGTGACGGATTTCTATGGATTCTTTAGAAAGCATACATTTTGAAGCGAACAAAAAATATCTGTACACGGTGTAACAATCATGTAAATATTTCATTTTTTGCCCTCACTTTAGCCAACAGGAGGAAAATGACTGACCTCTGTTTCTTGTACCAAATCCTTAGGTTTAACAAGATAACTCCTGATATCTCGCACCGTTACAAATACTGCGAATAAAAGTGCGTGCTGTAATCCTCATACGGAAATACATGCTAACATATCTCTTGCTTTTGTGTCTTATCTTTAATTAAATGATTTAAAAATATGAACAGCATATTTCACATGGATTTTACTCTATTCTGAAAGCGAAGATGCGCCTTTTCGATCTTGAAATCGCATTTAATCGTTACTTAAAACCGTAGGTAGCAAAATACTCCCTCTTCAAATTCATATCAGAAGTCCTGTTTTTAAATAAGCATAGCACTTATAAAAGTGGGGCACTGTTCCTGTTTAGGTTTAAATAATTAGAAACATCTTTTTTTGCCTTTATGGATTTTTTCTGATCAAATAAAATCCTATCCACTATACTCTTCCTCCCACGGCTCCTTCACACTAACATTGTTTTCTTTCTTTTCCGATGAAACAGATGGGGAACCCTTCCTCCCGCCCTCTCAACCACCCCCAGCACCACCGCAGACGAGACTGTTTTAACGTATTTATAAACAGGTCCAAGTGTTTGGGCAGAATTACCATGTTTTTTTTTTGTTATTTTAAAGATAATTTCTTCAACTTACATAAAAGAGCAAGAAAGGTAGATATAATAAAGGACAGAATTTACATTAAAATAAAAAGAAGAAAAAATTAGATGACATTCATCAAGTCTTTCTTTGAATTTTGACCAAATCTGGTCATGTTTCTCAGGGCATCCTCTTGAGGCGAATGTCACTTTCTCCATGAGAGACAATTTACGCATTTCTGAAATCAGAAGGGAAAAGTCCAAGGGTAGACTTCCAAGATTTTAAAAACAGTTTTAATCCCACTGAGAATGCGTTCAGTAGTAAACGTTTTTCCTTGTGACACAAATGTCAGAGATCACAACAGTCACCAAAGAGTATTAAAGTGGGTGATAAAGTAATACTGGGAGAAAAGATGGAGTTCATCAATTTAAGAACTTTTAGGCAAAAAGGTATTCTCAATTTACATGTCAAAAACATATGTAGAGGATTTTCTGGCTCTTAGTTGCATGTCCAACACAGATAAGAATTTTAAAGACCAAGTGCCCGATTCACAAAGCAGTTACGTTTGAGTATACATTTGTTCTTTACCATAGGAGTCAATGGGAAACAACAAATATATACTCAAAATGTAATTGCTTTGTGAATTGAGCACCAAGTTTGCAATATGTGGGAATGTATCACAGTTCTCTGTGACAGACCTGATCAAGTAGACACAGACATTTGATGGTAATATAGGAATGGCCAAAGCTTTATTTACATAAACCAAAACAGCAGGATAACACAAAAACAATCCCCCAGCAGGATTTCTGATTCCAACTTATCCGGGTCACACTCTAGAAGGGGAGTGGGTGTTCCTAAATTGGAAGAAAGTTACAAAGCTTGGGAAAAATCAGATGATAGCTTTAAACACTTTCTAGTTGGGTTGCTCAGGGTGATGGGAGTTTCTCTTTGCTGTCAAGGTTCCTATTTTAGCCAATTGATACAAACCCTTTACAATTAGGTACATACGGAAGGGAAGAGGATCTGTCAAACAAATCTTCAGTCTAGAAGATGTTCTCCCAGTTCAGGATGGTACACTTGCATGTCCCTCTGCATCCAGATGCCCCAACCCTCCAAGGAAAATTCTGTATAGAAATGAAGTTTGCCCTTCAATTCAATTTTCTGAAAAGCTGGCTAGAGCACTGATAACTTTTCTGTTCCACAATATTTCCTTGGCTGTAGAAAAGCATTTACTTCCCTTCTGCACTGCAATTATCAGGTCCTCACAAACGCTGATCTTCATATTTTCTCTGCTGACTTCTCTGGTACATCTGACGATGGCAAGGACTACATCCTGGTCCCTGTATTGCAGAAAGGGGAGCCCCTGCTAGAGCTGGGGAACAAAGGTTCTGTGAGTTTTCACCATGAGAGAAGGTGGTGAAGATCGGGTCTGTAAACACTTTCTTGCTCAGAGATGCAATTAATTTTCAGGGAGACTCAAGTAAGCACCGTCTAACCAATCATGCAAATGTTGTTTTGTCTACTCTGGCATTTGTGGTCGTCAAGATGCTGTATCGCTGTTTTTAACAGAGCATTGTTCATGCACAAGCCATTCCACCGTGAGCAATCTATCTTCTATTTCAAAAATCCCGGTCTCCAAGGCTTGGATGCAAGCATCCCTGAAGGTGATTCTTGCTTGAACAATGTTGAACTTACTATCAAGGCTGTCAGTTTTGGAGGAGAGGCTGGTTTGGAACAATTATATCTGCTGCATAATCATCTTAAAATTCACTGGTTCTGATCCTGCTGCTGGTTCCATCGAAATGTTTGTTGATGCTTCCTCCATTGGCACTGAGCCACTATGCACCGCACCATCGCTCTGCCTCCTCTCAGACAATTTCCGGGTCAAAAACTCAGAAATGTTCTTTTATTTTTTGTTGTCTTTGCTTGTAATTTTCTAGTACCAGATTGGGGTGTGGGTTCAGTGCCATTTGGAGTAATGGCGACGCTAGAAGAGAAACGCCTTCTTCTTATGCAGAAGACTTTTGTATCTGGATTGGTCTCTGCCTCGGTGGATTTGGCTCCGGGTGATGCTGGGGCACCACAGTCGGCATTTCAAGAAAAATGCGACACTCTACGTAAGTGGTCTCGATTGGAGGTGACAAAGCTATGGGAGGTCTCATCCTTAGAACACTCTCTCCAAGTCGACCGAATCCCGAGGGGCCTTCGGCGGCTTCATATGCCTAATTACGAGGAACCTGACCCCTCGTTGCTCCCGGATTGGTGCCAACTGCAGCATGCGCATTCGATAGAGGACATTGAGTTTTTGATTAATTATGCTAAGCGGGATGTCACTCGTTTTGCAGCTAATGTTGCTATTGCTAAAGCAGAGTTGTTATCACTGCCGGAGGGGCCGGGGGAGGATGTTAAGGCATTTTTGAGTAACTTAGATCAGGAATTGGAAAAATTGGATGTTGATATTTCTGAGAAGAAGCGACGGAAATTTCACAGGGATGAGGGGGATTATCAACAGAATAGGGTATTTACGTTTTCTAAACGTTTTGATGTCATACGCCGCTCTTTGGCGCAGCAGGGTGCTGATGGTGCGTCTCCTTCGGCTGGGGGGACCCCCGTATCATCCGAGATCGATTCCTCTGATGGCGAGGGTGGAAATGTAGGATCTTATCCGGACGAGCTTAGGGTTCTCCGGGCCGATCTGCGTCGCACCAATCAGCGTGGCTCTTTAGCTCCTGCTGTGCCAAAAAACGGGGCTCCTCCGACAAGAAATCCCAACCCAGGAGGGGCAAGAGGCGGCAAAGGACGAGGAAGGGGAGGCGGGCCAAAAAAACGTCGAGGAATGTCTGGTCCAGTGGGACCCCAGGTGGTGACCCGGTCCCAAACTCGACGCTAACTAATATCAATGTAGTGTCCCCTGATGAGGCTAAATTGGTAATAAATCTGTCTGAGTATGATTTGTCTGCAGATGAATTGTCTCTTTTGCGACGGGGCCTCTCTTTCTGTCCTACGGCGCATTTTGATTACGTACATATGCGCATTGAGCTCTTTAAATTTGCTCGCAAGCTTAAACTTCGCCGCTTCTTTTCCACACAACCCTCCTTGGGCGGGGGGGATGGTATTATTGAGCAATCTCCCTCCCCCCTCTCTGTCAATGAATTTCTATGCCATCAGTCCCTTATTGATTTGCTGAATGAAGAGTCGTTGGATGTTAGTATGGGCAATGAGAGTGATACATGGCCAGCTCAGCTGTCGCGGCCATCTGGGTTTAAACCTAAGAGCAAGTTCACCCCTTTTGTGAAAATAAAAGATCACGTTGAGATCTTTTCAGAAAAGGTTGATCGTGATCTTCGTAAATTGTATTTGTCTTCCACTGCTACATGTATATCCAATCTCACCCCTGGGGAATTGGAAGCCATTGAGAGCCTTCGCTCTAATTCCACCATTGTCATCAAACCCTCGGATAAGGGTGGTAACGCTGTGGTCCTCAATTCATGCGATTACAAACAAGAGGTGCTACGACAACTGTCTGATTCATTATGTTACACTGCTGTTCCTGACACTACCATTAATGTATTTATTTCTGATTTGCGCACATTGTTGCAAGAATATTTTTCGAGGGGTTTATTATCTAAGAATGAATTGGCATTTTTACAGGTGGAGCACCCCATTGTTCCCACCTTCTATGTTCTGCCAAAGGTTCACAAGTCCCTCATTAATCCTCCGGGACGCCCCATTGTGGCGAGCATAGGTTGGATCTGTGAACCTTTGGCAGAATTCATAGATTTTCATTTGCGCCCCCTTGTTTTGGAGCTACCCTCATATGTGCGTGATACCACCCAGGTTATTACCAAATTGGATCAAGTACAATGGCAGGACAACTGGTTTATGTGCACTCTTGACATTACTGCTCTGTATAATGTTATCATCCACACAGATGGTCTGCGGGCCATCCGGTACTTTTTGAACAAACTGTCTGTTTCCTTTTCAGATCATTCCGATATGCTTGTCACTTTTGTTCAATTTTGTCTCACCCATAATGTTTTTTTGTTTGATCACCAGCTGTACCTTCAGATCCGGGGCACGGCCATGGGTTCTCCCATGGCTCCTACATATGCTAATCTCACGGTGGGGTGGTGGGAGGAAACAGTTCTTTTTCATTCTAATTTAAATCCTTGGTTTCAGCATGTTTTGCTTTATACCCGTTATATTGATGACATTTTTTTCATTTGGACCTCTACTTTAGATCATTTTTATGAGTTTATTTCCCATCTTAACTCTAATTCACTGGGCCTCTTTTTTACTCCCACTATTTCTAGTACCATGGTGGAGTTTCTTGACCTTAAAATTTATGTGGACTCTGGATCGCTGCAATATTCGCTTTTTCAGAAGAGCACTGCATGCGATTCCGTGCTCCATGCCTCCTCGTCCCATCCTAAGAGCTGTATTGACAGCATTCCCTATGGAGAACTCATCCGGACTAAACGAAATTGCTCTACTCTAGAGGCATTTCGGTCAGATGGTTCCCGTGTTCTATCTAAGTTCAAACGTCGTGGATATTCGACTTCTTTGCTGTCGAGGACTTGGAATAAGGTCTCTTCCATTCCTCGGTCTAGCTTGTTTGAAGCTCACTCGCAGACTACTCTCCCTGATGAAGAACCTATACGTTTGGTACTTAAATTTTGTGCGGAGGCCCAGCAGGTCCGTCGAGTCCTCTCTAACAACTGGCCTATACTATTGGCTGATGAGGTATTGAAACCCTTGATTTCGGACTCTCCCCTCATCTCTTTTGCCCGTTGTCGGAACCTCCATGATCATTTGGTTCCCAGTCATTATAGTGAGGTCCATCAGGTATCCCGTTCAGGAGGTTTCACCTCCTGTTCTAAATGTAAATCTTGTAATAAATCTCTGTATTCTATCACCTCGGTCCAGTCTCCGTTTCTTCGCAGACCCTTTATCATCCGGGACCAGATGACATGTACCACCACTAATGTCATTTATATGCTCGAATGTCCCTGTGGCCTGCGGTATATTGGCTCGACGATGCTGGCGTTCCGGGACCGGGTGCGCCAGCACCGCCGAGCCATACGCATTGCTGATCGGAGTTACCCTATGGCTGTTCACTATCAGACCTTTCATGAGGGGAATGCGGCCACCCTTAAAGCTTGGGGTCTCCGGAGAGTTACTCCTTCGGAACGGGGGGGTAATGCAGACAAGATGTTGCGTCAGGCCGAGACCAAGCTTATTATTCTGTTTAATACTCTCCGGCCACATGGGATTAATCAGAATTCTGGTTTATATCATTTTTTATGATGGCACTTCATTATAATCAATCTACTGGTTGTAGGTACTGTACTAGGCCCCTTACTTATTTTTTGTTTTTTGTTCTATGGTGTTTGCATTTCTCTGTATTATCAAAATTTTGTTTATTATTCTATTGCAGGGTCTTTATGTTTCTCTTCTCATATGTGATATGTGTTAGTGTGGCCAGGGCTGGTTCTCATGTCCATACTCATAACATTCTACTGTGCTTTGATTTCTGATTTTGCCAGTAGGACATTTGACCCTATGCTCTCCGTTAATTTGATATTTTATTAGAGTTGTATATATTCTCCCTGCCCACACTTAGAGTTTTCAGTGTTTGGGCTTCTCCTGGCCTTGTGGGTTTTATAATCTATTTTTCCCACCATTATGACCCCCACCAGTGGTATTCCTGCCGTCCGTCCCTCCCTCTAATTTGGAGTGGGATATGATTGGAGGGCGGGTCACATGGGTGAGTGGTCCTATCAGGAGGATGTATATTTATTGCCTGTTTGTAACATTTTTTTCATGTCTTCTCACCACTGAGGAGCCCGTCTGGTGTGAGGCGCTAGCGCTAGGGCGAAACGGGCGACATATGTTATCTTGTGTCCCGTTTCTCCACATTCTATGTTTTTACCTATCCCCTTTAGCCTGGTCTGGAGGCTTTCTTTTTAACCTGGAAAGAATACTTTTTGTACAATAAAGATTTGACTTTTTTTCAAGCTTTGACCTACCTCCCTCTTCATTTCTGTGGGGACGAGGTGTGGCGACTCCCTGGAGGCTGTGGAGTTCCCTGCTCAATCGGCTCTGCTCCGGAGCCAATTTGGTTGAAATATATATATATATATATATATATATATATATATTCTTGACCCAAAAGGCAGCGAACCACTGCCGGCTACGACCGGAACACCTCACCTCCCCGAATCTTCACCTCTGCCGCTGTGGCAATTAGACACCGGGAAATCTTCGTCATGAAAAAAGCTCCTTTATTTTCGTTTCATGAAAAAAGCTCCTTTATTTTCGTTTCACCTCCGTGCAAACAGCATGGTAAACATGTCATAATAAATTCAGAGAGAAGGATTGGGGATCCACTCCCCCCACCCGTTTCTCCCGCCGTGCCGTAGCACCATCATAGCGTAATGCTCCTCAGACGGGTTCCTCAGTGAGAGTGCTACTCACAGGTAGGTGACTCCTTAAAATACTCCCATCATGCAATGCTTCCAATTGGGAATTTGTAGGCCACACCCACATATTTTTGAGATAACATATACAGGGGATAAATCCCTTTTGTTTCAATTAGTAGATGATCTACCCATAAGGAGTACATAAACATCCTCCTATGAGGAGCAAACATTATTTGATCCAAATTTACCAAACAACGAACAAACCTTGTGAATGTCAGCTGGTTACCATAATCAGCTAACCTAAAAAATACATAAAAAAACTGTACATGATTGCATATGTGCTGATTAATAAATGTTGGGGAATTATGGCCCCATTATTTACATAATAAATCATTCTTGTTCAGTTTATCCTTTCATCCCTTATATGCCATTTAATTACGTTTTTTTAAAAAAATAAGAGAATTTCAAGATAACTAACATGCAGCATTTTACAGAAAAAGACTCATGCCTGTCTTGATGTTCAAGCCTTTGGGACAGATTGTATCAAACAATGCTATGAGTTTGCTTTCTGCCCTTCTCAGCATTTTGTCATGATTACCCCCTCTCGGTGGAGTTTTAACTGTTCTTAAGGCCCAAAACCTCATAAGTGTGTCCTTGCATTGATGTTTTCTGTCAAAATGAACAGCTGTGGTGTATGTGAAATCTTTATTTCTTATGGCTCGTTTGTGCTGCAACATTCTTTCCCGTAGCGTTAGCATAGTGCTACCTATATACCTCATTCCGCAAGGGCACTCAATCATGTAAACACAATGTTGTGTGTCACAACTCATTTTTTCTTTAATCACATAAGGTTGTTTCCTACTTGGACAGGCCACCTGCTTCTTATTATAGTGGCTTTTATTGCATGCTTTGCAATGTGCACAGCTATAAAAGCCTTCCATTTTTCGCTGGAACACTCTTTCCTTGATGAAATGAGAAGGAGTAAGGTAATCTGCTAGGTTTGGGGAACGTGAGAATGTAATTTGAGGATGATTCAATAGCAAAGGAGACAATATTGTATCTGCCTTTAACATTGGCCAATATTTGTTAAATATCTTCCTGATCTGAGGAACTTGTGGGCAATATTTAATCACCATCCGGGGGTTACTCTTCTCTAACGACCGATCTTGTGTTACGATAGGGACAGTGGTGGGCTGTTTATCTGTTATTCTTTTGAGTGCCTGTCGGAGAACACTGTTAGAATATCCCCTTTGTTGAAACCTATTGTTGACTTTGGAGAGGGCTACGTTCATACGAGTAGTCTCCGAGCAATTGCGAGTCATCCTAAGCATTTCTGCATACGGAATGCTACGGATACAAGAAGGGGGATGGCTACTTTGTGCAGATAACAATGAGTTACCTGCGCTCGGTTTAAAGAATGTTTGGTAATGTAACGTGCCCTCTGAGATATATATCTCTAGATCTAGGAATTGTATTTTTTCTTTGGATACACTACCTGTGAATTGAAGATTTACTGTATTGCGATTAAGGGCACTAACAAAACTGTCCCATTTCGCCACATCTCCCTTCCAGATGAAAATCAAATCGTCTATGTATCGACGAAAGAAAACAACATCGCCAAAGTCAGGATGTGGGTAAAGGGTGGTGGCCTCCCACCACCCCATCATCAAGTTGGCATAAATAGGTGCGGCCGGACAGCCCATCGCGGTCCCCAGTATTTGATGGAAGAGCTTCTCATCAAAGAGAAAAATGTTATGTGTAAGGCAGAATTCCAGAAATTGCAATAACATTTTAGAAAAATCCCAATAACTGGCAGATAAATTTGCCAAAAAGTATTCAACAGCATGTAGACCATCTGTGAGTTTGATCACACTATATAGAGACGTAACATCCAATGTACATAAGATAAATTCTGATGACCAAGTAACCTCCTGTAATTGTTCAATGAGGTGTGCGGTGTCTTTTATGTAGGATGGCAATGATAACACTAAATCTCTCAATTGCACATCTAAATAAGTAGCAAGGGGCTCTGTCAGCCAACCTATACCTGCTACTATGGGCCTGCCAGGGGGGTTAACCGGGTCCTTGTGTATTTTTGGTAAATGATAAAATGTGGGAATGACTGGAAATTTGAC
>JASBQL010542874.1:0-10878 GCA_030264975.1 Desmognathus pascagoula | reverse complement strand
ACGTTTTTTAGAGGAGGCCATAAGACAGAGACAAGGAGGGGGAGGAGGAGACACGGGAAAAGGCAAAGACAAAGACACAAACATAGAGAAAGACAGGCGTGTACTGAGAGACAGAACTCACAAGTAGTTAATATTTCTTCTGTGACTCTGACACCAACACAAATTGAATTACTGACTAAGGGGTTGTCCTTTGTACCAACGCAGAATAATCGGGCATTTGATTTGCATGTTGACATGCAGAAACTCATAAGGAAACTTCAATTAAAGGTATTCTTTTCAGTACAACCAGAACATACTACGGATCCTTTTCCGTATAAAGAATTTTCCCCAAAAAGTGTATTTTGCCCTGCAGTAGTTAACCGCTCAATTGACACCTTCTATCAAACAGTTACTAAAGAATTAGCTAAATGGGAACCACCGTCCCATAAGTGGTATAATTTAAGTATACAACAACAAAAAGAGATCACTACATTAAAAACACACCCTTATGTCACTATACAAAGAGCAGACAAAGGAGGCGCAGTAGTAGTTATGGATCGCATCAAGTATGTTATGGAAATGAATCGTCAATTAAGTGATTTAGCAACATATAAGAGCATAGATCAGGATCCTACAGCCCCTTTGAGTCGAGCACTACAAGAGGTGATTCAGGAAGGTGTAGACAATGGCTGGATTTCAGAAAAAACACGTAATTTTCTTGTCAAAAGTCATCCTAAAATACCGGTACTTTACAGTCTCCCAAAAATCCATAAAGATCTTGTCAACCCCCCATGTCGTCCCATTGTTAGCACGATAGACTCTATTTTTGAACCAGTGTCTGCCTATATAGATGACTTTCTTAAGAGGTGTGTCCCTACAGCTAAATCATATGTGAAAGACACGACAGATCTTCTGATTAAACTTCAATCTTGGGTGAGTCCTTCCTCTAATATTATCTTGTGTACGATTGACATCAGCGCATTATACACTAATATACCACATGCCGAAGGCATAGAGGCAGCCTGTATGGCGCTAGAAAATAACCATGTTACGGATGTACATCCGCCGTTTTTTCGGGCACTACTTACCTTTGTGTTGTACCATTACTATTTTAGGTTTCAAGACAAGTTCTACTGTCAACAACAGGGAACATCTATGGGTGCCAAATTCGGGCCTAGTTATGCTAATGTATTTATGGCAGAATGGGAAAATCAACATGTATACAATAGCAGGTGGGCAGATAAGATTGCGTTGTACTTGCGCTATATAGATGATATCCTCTTAATTTGGCGAGGTGATGTGGAGTCATTAAATGAATTTTTGCATTATTTGAATGGAGTGCATAATACCATCAAAATCACATTCACGATCGGCCCTACACAGGTCGCCTATTTAGACACACTCATCAATTTTGAAGATGATACATTTAAATTCCAGGTTTTTAAGAAACCAACAGACACTAACACCCTTTTACACTATTCATCTTTTCATCCTAGGGCTGTTAAGAATGCTTTGCCATTTTCACAGATTGTGAGATACAAGAGAATCAACTCAAGCCCTGAGAGATTTAAAGAACAGTGCGAAGATTTGATGTACTCTATGTCTAAAAGAGGATATCCGAGAGCTATTTTAGATCAGGCGGTTACACGTGTAGAGGGTATAGATAGATCCAGTCTTCTGTCTTATCGTCCACATACAATGGAAAATGATTCCATGGTTTTTGTCACCACATTTGGAAAACAAGCGCAGGAACTAGCACGTCTAGTAAAGTTATACTGGCCAATTGTAAAAACTGATCCGGTGGTAGGTCCACTTATCCCTTCTACTCCTACAATAGCCTATAAGCGTCAATCGAATTTAGCCGATTGTATTGTACAAAATGACATCAAGAAACCGGTGACTGAAAATGTTCTTGTTACGAAGCGTAAAGGGACTTTTCCATGTCTATCTTGCAATTGTTGCAACTTTATTATTAAAGGCCCATACATGAACCATCCCGTCACTGGCAAGAAGTGGTATTTTGGCAGTTATGCTACATGTCGTACAACAAATGTAGTGTATCTAATCAGATGTCCTTGTGGACGCTTCTATATAGGACAAACTACACAGGAGGTGAGGCACCGAATACAAAAACACTGTAGCGATATTCGCTGCAAAAACACTAAATCAGCTGTAGCCAGACATTTTGAGCTTTGTAACCATCAGGTGTCACAACTACAATTTTGTGTATTAAAAACAGTGACACTACCAAAAAGAGGAGGTAATATTGAGAACTTATTACTTAAGATTGAGGCAAGATTCATTTTTGAATTTCAAACCTTGGCTCCACGAGGTATTAACGAGGATTGGTCTTTAACGTGTTTTTTGTAACGCCGCTGAACTGAAAAGTGATATTTTCCTTGATATCTCTGCTAGAGTTAATCCTCTACTATGTAAAGTGCTTTTATGTTCTTTGAGACTCCAATTTTATTTTCTTTTTATCTCCCTTTTTTTCTTACACGGTCCTTAGATTTCGTTTCTTTTTTTATTACATCTCTCCTTATTTTTGGATACACTCAGTCTCTTCCCCTTTTTTTTCTTTCCCGATTCTGTGTGGATTGTAGTTAGATATATTTACTTTATTTATCATTTTGGAGTTAGTGTGTATACTTATACGTAACACCCTTGAGTGTTATGTTAGTTGGGTTTTGTGAATGTACACCGCTGCCAGATAGTAGATATGCTTCGTTTGAGTGGATGTTTTGTGACCTAACATGTTCCGCTTTCTGATGTATGATTTAACGGTATTTGTGGACTATAAATATGGTGGCGGTTTATATTTCGGTCATCTCCCTTATTCTTAAGTGTTAGTGTTTATTTTTTAGTCTCTTTGGTGTGATGTGTGCTTTTTACGTAGAATTATGGTTGGCCCGTTGGGCTGATTTAGTATACGGCAATTTGCCTATAGATGTGGTTATTACTTCTATATCTTCGCATTTCAATGTTTGGACTACAAATATGGCGATCGTCAGTAATATGGCTATAGGTTCGGCCTGCATGTAAGTTTCATATTAGTCCTTTAATCTCTTTTTGCCGATAGTTTTTATCGTCTTTTTTTGTTTTGCTTGTACAGCGCATGACGTTTTGGCTCGGTTATATTTGGGTATTTAATGCGATCTGTAGTGTTGATTTCTATTTTGTTCGTCATTTAGACCTTAAATATGGCGATGGTTTTCGTGGAGGCAACAGATTGGACTTGAGTGTTTAGTCCTCTGTTTGTTTCTTATTTTTCCAGTTGAAGGTATTTAAAGCTTCCGCCGTGTGTCTGTCGAGTTATTAGTTGGTGCCCGTTTCACGGGTAGCTGCGCCGGGCGCTAGCTGCATTTATGTAAGTATTGTCTTTTTCTTACGTCTGCGGTAGCACTTTAAAATTATAGATTTGGCTTGTCTATTATGGTACTTGGGCTTTCTTGACTCTTTTTCTTGTTTGTTTATTTTTTAGCACTGTGTGGTTACTTCACACAAGTAAGTCCCTTGCTCGTTTACATTTGGAGTCTTAAATAACATGAGGTGCTGGCTTTTTGCCTGAGGACTGATTGTATGTAATTTCTAACTTTTTTTAGAAGTATGATTCCTGTTATTATTCTGACTGGTAAGCTGTCTGTACACGCTTTTCGTAGCGTCTCTATGTCACTTAAATCATAATGTTATATAACTCTGCAACGTGTAGTAATGTATTTTTCTTATTTTTCTTTTTTCTTTCTTTTTTTAACTCTTGTTGTTTGTTATGTTGTGTATAATGGATTTAGACTCCTGCACGCCTGAAGAGGGGTTTGTCCCCGAAATGTGGCCATATAGCGGCAGATAGTCTGCACTACTATGTTACTCTGTAGGATGAATCCGGGAATTTTTAATTATGTCTGTCTATGTGTGATGTACCCACTCTATATGTTATGATCAAAATGTACATGTTAAATGAACTGCAATGCAGAACTGGAAATCGAAAATTGCTGTACTAATGCTATTTTTAGAGGATGTTTTGTACAATGCTACGGCATATGAATTAAATTTTCTAAATTTTCTAAAATAAGCTCAAGTTTATACAATTCATTGTGACTGTAGATTGCGTGTAATACGCTACATTTAGGTGCCCCTTATTCAGTGTCTAGATAGCTGGATAGGAATTTAGCTGTTATTTCTTTTGCACTTGTTCAAGGCAAGTTTGACAGGAGTGCACCATATATGGGAGAATTTTTGTGCAGGTTGACTTACCCCTAGGGGGTTGTTGGTTGTTTTCATATACGTCTTGGATGTTGACCTTGCACTTATCTGTACCTTGATTTAAGATAGGATACCATAATTGAAAACTGTATTTTAAATATTGATTTGTACGTGTTATTTCAATAGTAGATGATTGGTTGATGTAAATTTTCCTTATTTCTGCTATACAATGTCTTTCAGTGACATAGCTGCACAATCCGAAAAGTGTGCATCTACTTTAGAATATACGGCTGAGGCCGCAAATAATATCTTAGCCCAGCTAAAAGAGACAGCATCCTTTTTAACAACTAAGGACCCGAAACGTACTGTACAGCAATTTGAATACTTAAAGAAAAGAGAGACATCTACTTTATTACATGCAACCACACTAGCAGAGTATTTCAAGACAAAACGCATACCGAGAGGTCTTAGGATACTCATTAAACCACTCTTATGTAGATCTAGAAAAAATTTCTTGAAAAGATGGTTTATGGTTCTCAACAAAGCGTCACTTGATTTGATTCTATTGACAATAGAGGAACTACAGGCTGAATTAGCTGAGATTCAGGATGACATTAAAAAAACAGAGGAGGCTTTGAAATCTGATAGAACAGCGGAGGAATGGACTAGTACTTTGGAGGTCATAAATGAAATTATAGCTACTCATAGGGCAGATATAGAAAAGAACAAGATACGCAAATTTAAACGAGACGTGTATGATTACGCGCATGACCAGGTATATAACTGGTTTGAATTTTTGCCAAAACCAAGACAGCAAGAAATCTTCAAAAGAAACGCAAATCCTAATCCATCAGATTCCTCTGAGCAATTGACAGATACTTCAGATGACAGTGAAATCCCGTCTGGTAGTAACAGATCTAATTCTAATAGATTGGGAGACAGCAGACAAGAATCTAGCAGACCAGGTCCTAGTACTAGATTTAATCCACTAGAAAGACAACGTTTTTTAGAGGAGGCCATAAGACAGAGACAAGGAGGGGGAGGAGGCGACACGGGAAAAGGCAAAGACAAAGACAAAAATACAGAGAAAGACAAGCGTGTATTGAGAGACAGAACTCAAAAGTAGTTAATATTTCATCTGTAACTCTGACACCACTACAAACTGAATTACTGGCTAAGGGGTTGTCTTTTGTACCAACGCAGAATAATCGGGCATTTGATTTACATATCGATATGCAAAAACTTATAAGGAAACTCCAATTAAAGGTATTCTTTTCACTTCAACCAGAACCTGTTACGGATCCTTTTCCGTACAAAGAGTTTTCTCCTAAGAGTGTATTCTGCCCTACAATAGTTAATCGCTCGATTGATACTTTTTATCAAACAGTGACTAAAGAATTGGCTAAATGGAAACCAGCGTCCCATAAATGGCATAATCTAAGTATACAACAACAAAAAGAGATTACTATATTAAGAACACATCCTTATGTCACTGTACAAAGAGCGGACAAGGGGGGTGCAGTAGTAGTTATGGATCGCATTAAGTACATTATGGAAATGAATCGTCAGATAAGTGACATAACTACATATAAGTATATCGATCAGGATCCTACAGCCCCTTTGAGTCGAGCACTACAAGATGTGATTCAAGACGGTGTAGATAATGGCTGGATCTCAGAAAAAACTCAGAATTTTCTAGTCAAACGCCACCCTAAAATACCGATACTTTATGGCCTCCCCAAGATCCATAAAGATCTAGTCAATCCCCCATGCCGTCCTATTGTTAGCGCGATTGATTCCATCTTTGAACCAGTGTCTACATATATAGATGACTTCCTTAAAAGGTGCGTCCCTACAGCTAAATCATATGTGAAAGACACAACAGACCTTTTGATTAAACTGCAATCTTGGGTGAGCCCTTCCTCTAATATTATCCTGTGTACAATTGACATCAGTGCTCTATACACTAACATTCCACATACTGAGGGTATAGAGGCAGCCTGTATGGCGCTAGAAAATAATCATATTATGGATGTCCATCCGGCGTTTTTTCGGGCATTACTAACTTTTGTCCTATATCATTATTATTTCAGGTTTCAAGACAAATTTTACTGTCAACTACAGGGAACATCTATGGGCGTTAAATTTGGGCCCAGTTATGCTAATGTATTCATGGCAGAATGGGAAAATCAACATGTTTACAATAGCAGGTGGGTAGACAGGATAGCGTTGTATTTACGCTATATAGATGATATCCTTTTAATTTGGCAAGGTGACGTGGAGTCATTAAATGAATTTTTGCATTACTTAAATGGAGTGCATAGCACCATTAAAATCACATTCACGATTGGTCCTACACAGGTGGCCTACTTAGACACCCTTATTAACTATGAAGATGGTGCATTTAAATTTCAAGTCTTTAAAAAACCAACAGATACTAACACTCTTCTACATTATTCATCCTTTCACCCTAGGGCTGTTAAGAACGCTTTGCCTTTTTCACAGATTATTAGATATAAGAGGATTAATTCAAGCCCTGAAAGGTTTAAGGAACAGTGTGATGATTTGATGCACTCTATGTCCGAAAGAGGATATCCGAGAGCCATTCTAGATCAAGCTATTTCACGTGTAGATGGCATTGATAGATCCAGTCTTTTGTCTTATCGCCCACGAGCAAAGGGAAACGATTCTCTGGTTTTTGTCACCACATTTGGAAAACAAGCGCAAGAATTAACACGTCTAGTTAAGTTGTATTGGCCAATTGTGAAAACTGATTTGGTGGTAGGTCCTCTTATTCCTTCTACTCCTACAATAGCCTATAAGCGTCAATCGAATTTAGCTGATTATATTGTACAAAATGACATCAAGAAACCGGTGACTGACAATGTTTTTGTTACAAAACGTAAAGGGACCTTTCCATGCTTATCGTGTAATTGTTGTAATTTTATCATCAAAGGCCCATATATGAACCATCCCGTTACTGGGAAAAAGTGGTATTTTGACAGTTATGCTACATGCCGCACAACAAATGTAGTGTATCTAATCAGATGTCCTTGTGGACGCTTCTATATAGGACAAACCACACAGGAGGTGAGGCACCGAATACAAAAACATTGCAGCGATATTCGCTGCAAGAGCACTAAATCAGCTGTAGCTAGACATTTTGAGCTTTGTAACCATCAGGTGTCACAACTACAATTTTGTGTATTGAAAACAGTGACACTACCGAAAAGAGGAGGTAATATTGAGAACTTATTACTTAAGATTGAGGCAAGATTTATTTTTGAATTTCAAACCTTGGCTCCACGAGGTATTAATGAGGACTGGTCTTTAACGTGTTTTTTGTAACGCCAATGGACTGATAAGTGATATTTTCCTTGACATCTCTGCTAGGGTTGATTTACTATGTAAAGTGCTTTCATGTTCTTTGGGACTCCATTTTTATTATTATTTTTTTTGTCTCCTTTTTTTCTTACACGATTCTTAGGTTCTGTCCCTTTTTTTAATAAAAAGTTTTTTATTTTAGGATACACTAAGTTTCCTTTTCTTATTTCGTGTGGATTAAAAATAGATGTTATTTTACAAGTTGGGTTTCGTGTATGTATACCGCTGCCAGCCAGTAGAGATGCTTTGGTTGAGTGGATGTCCTGTGATCTATCATGTCCCGCTTTTTGATGATGTATTTAACGGTAATTGTGGACTACAAATATGGTGGCGGTTCATATATTGATCATCTCCCATAGTCTTAAATGTTATGTTTGGCCCGTATGGGCTGATTTATAAATATGGTATTTTGCCAATTGATGTGGTCATCGTTTTTTATTTTCTTATTTCATGTCTAAACTACAAATATGGCGACCGCCAGTATTATGACTATAGGTTCGGCCTGCATGTGAGTTTCACATTAGTCCCCTAAAAAAATTTTTTGCCGATAGCCTTTCATTGTCTTTATTGTTTGCACAGTGTACGACATTCTTTGGCTCGGTTGTATTGGGGCATTCTATGCGATCGGCAGTGCTAATTTAGAAATACGGCATTTTGCCAATGGATGGGGTCATCGTTTTTTCATTTTTTTATTTTATGTCTAAACTACAAATATGGCAACCGACAGTATAATGACTATAGGCTCGGCCTACATGTGAGTTTCACATTAGTTCCTTAAAATCTTTGCCGATAGCCGTTCATTGTCTTTATTGTTTGCATAGTGTACGACATTCTTTGGCTCGGTTATATTGGGGCATTCTATGTGATCGGCAGTGCTAATTTATAAATACGGTATTTTGCCAATGGATGGGGTCATTGTTTTTTTATTTTTTTATTTCATGTTTAAACTACAAATATGGCGACCGTCAGTATTATGACTATAGGTTCGGCCTGCATGTGAGTTTCACATTAGTCCCTTTAAATCCCTGCCGATAGTTTACATTGTCTTTATTGCTTGCACAGTGCTTGACATTTTTTGGCTCGGTTATATTGGGGCATTCTATGCGATCGGCAGTGCTAATTTTTCCATTATACGTTATTTAGAGCTCAAATATGGCGATGGTTTTCGTGGGGATAACAGATTGGACTTGAGTGTTTAGTCCTCTGTTTGTTTCTTACTCGAAGGCCTTTAAAGCTTCCGCCGTGTGCCTGTCGAGTTACGAGTTTGTGCCCGTTTCACGGGCGGCCGCGCCGCGCGTTAGTCGCATTTTTGTAAGTACTATTCTTTTTTCTTTGATTGTGGTAGCACTTTGGATTTTATAGATTCGGCTTGTCCATCTTGATATTGGGGCGTCTTTGACTTTTTTTCTTGTTTGTTTATTTTTTAGCACTGTGTGGTTACTTCACACAAGTAAGTCTTTTGCTTGTTTATATTTGGAGTCTTGAATAACATGAGGTGCTGGCTTTTTGCCTGAGGACTGATTGTATGTATTTTCCAAATCTTTTCTTAGAAGTATGATTCCTGTAATTTCTCTGACTGGTAAGCTGTCTGTACACGCTTTTCGAAGCGTCTCTATGTCACTTAAATTACAATGTTGGATAATTTTGTAACATGTAGTAATTATATTTTTCTTACTTTTCCTTTTTTCCTTCTTTTTTCTACTTTTGTTGTTTGTGATATTGTATATAATAGATTCCTGCACGCCTGAAGAGGGGCTAGTCCCCGAAATGTGGCCATATAGCGGCAGATAGTCTGCACTATTATGTTACTCTGTAGGACAAATTCGGGAATTTTTTAATCATGTCTGTTTATGTGTGACGTACCTACTCTACATGTTATTATGTACATGTTAATATGAATTTCAATCTAGAACTGGAAACATGATCTAAATGTACATATTAATATGAATTACAATCCAGAACTGGAAATTGAAAGTTGCTGTATTTATGCTATTTTTAGAGGATGTTTTGTACAAATGCCACGGCATATGAATTAAATTTTCTAAAATTTCTAAAAAAAGCTCAAGTTTATATTATTTACTGTGACTGAAAAATTGCGTGTAATACGCTACATTTAGGTGCCCCTTATTCAGTGTCTAGATAGCTGGATAGGAATTCGATTGTATTTTCCTTTGCACTTGTTCAAGGCAAGTATGACAGGAGCGCACCATTTATGGGAGAATTTTTGTGCAGGTTGACCTACCCCTTGGGGGTTGTTGGTTGTTTTCCTTCACAGCGCCTCCTCAGCCTCAATTGGAGGGCGCCGACACCTTCTTTTACCACCGGGTATGCCAACGGACTGAGAGTACCCCCGGGGGACGGGATGCCCTCCACCAGCCGCGCACACGCCATCCAGACTCACAGTGACTGCAGATCGGCGCGTGCGCAGAGGCGCTGCCCCTCAAGGTCGACGGGCGGCGGAACGCGTCAGAGCTGTACAAGACACGGGCCCCAGGCCCAGAACTGAGAACCTTGCCCTGACACAGCCGACCAGCAGCAGTCAACTGGGAAACAAGGACCTGTCATTCACAAAGCTGAACACCTCCACCCGGCGCCGCCCCACCCCAGGTGAGCGCTAGGCAATCAACTTGAAGTGAATTGGTAAAGTCAATTTAGCTCCTGAAATAGTTCCTGGCCTTGGGAACTAAGCCTCCCCATATGTCTTCCAGGTCGCCTGCTGAGCCACACGCCTGGGGATCACCACCCAAGTAACACCTAACGCCTGTGCTGGTTCTCCACCCGACCAAAATCCACACAACCCTCCTCATCCCTCACCAGACCCTGGCAGCGCCGGCCTCCCAGGACCCAACACTTACGCGTGTCTCAGGGGTTACAGGGGGCTGGCGTTGACCCTTATCCTTCGCCCACCATCTCCAGTCCGATCTAAGAGGTGAGCATTTTTTGTAGTCTGTAAAGTATAAAGTATACCATTGTGACACAGGGCACCATACATACTCGACAAAACAACACAGTCCCAACATACAGTATTAAAACAAGAGGCAAAAGGACATCAGTAGCAGACCGAGTCGGCATAAGTGAAAGCAAAGGAACGGAAGGGCTCAACCTTTATCAATAAAAAGAAAGGTTTTAAGTGCCCGTTTAAAGGCGACAAGGGAATCAATATCCCTAATGGTTTGGGGAAGGAGGTTCCACTCCAGAGGGGCCCGGACTCTGAAGGAGGTACCCCCGAAGAGTTCCAGCTTATAGCGTGGTTTCATCAGCAGATTATTCGAATTGGAGCGAAGCTGTCTTTTACTAGGAACCATTTTAATATGT
>JASBQL010531787.1:0-11043 GCA_030264975.1 Desmognathus pascagoula | reverse complement strand
TCATTCTTTGACCTATCCAATGTAATTGTGTTGTTAATAAATTGTGTGTGTTAGAGATTGCACCACCCTCCTACACAGTATTTGTTCAGATTCAAATTTAGAATTTGTGATGGTAGGAACACAAAGGAGTACCGTACACAAACTGGAGGTAGATCAAGAACTCGATTAACTAAAAGGTCTGTAGATTTTCCTGTCATTGTCTATGTAGCTTTCTGGATGGTGAAAATAAGCTTTATTACATAAAGTAATAAATACATCCAAAGATGTAAATAACAACTTCATCAATTGGTGTTTGCAAGTTTCATACTTTTGTGGTGAACCTGCTAATAAAACCTACAGTTTCAGCTGTAACTGTTTTAGATGGTTAGTATCAACAAGTCGCTCTCTATTTTCAAGTCATGCTCTGAATGAGTCAAAAACCCATTGCAATCTTTTAAGACAGGTTGCATTGTAGATGTAAGTTAATATGGTACAATATTTGTTACCTATATTATCAAAAAACTGAATATCTTATGTAAAAGTTGAAATCATGGGTGTCGGTGTAAGCCGAGAAAACAATTATAGAGGCACATATAAAGTGTTCAGTCTTATTTTACATGCAGTTTCTGGTTCACATTGAAATATTAGTTTAGTAACTTGCATCAGTTTTTTTTAACCCAGTTTCATAGCATGTTTCAATATCTTAGATTCTTTCATTAATGTACAGTTCTTAATGCCGGTCAAATGAAAAGGAATGTTTTGGAATCAGTCTTCACAGGGAGCTGGAAAATCTTGCAGGATTTTAAGCCAAACATTACCAAACTAGCCCTCAAGCATGAATGATACCTCTCTTTAGCCTCTCCATAGCACACTTACTTCCAACATACGTCGGCCTAATATCTTTCCCCAATTCTTCAATTACAGCTAGAAGTTCTATGTATTTGTTTTGAGATACTTGATTACTACTGGCTCCCTGGATGTAGCTTATAAATGGCGGCCCATAGTCATTTACAAGCTGCCTATACTGTGCCGTGGTTGTAATACTGGTGGATGTAGAGTGGATGTTTTCCATCTGCTTAATCTTAATCTTCTGAAAGGTTTTCTTTTTCATTATTCAGTGCTGAGCCCATAGATAGCTGCTGTCCACAGTAAAAAAGGAAGTGTGTGTCTCTCGCTCGTTTTCTCTCTCTCTATATATTTGTTATGTTAGCTGGGTTCTTGTATAGCGCGTTCTAAACCACGTTTGCAGTATCGTTGCGCTACGAACTGAGGTGGGGTCTACCTCAGTCCGATTTTCGCGAGACGTCACCCCCTTTTCCCAGCATCTGGGTTTATATGTGCTTATGGACTTTTCAAGGCCTGGGTGCCGAGCAACATGATCCGTCCATATCTAAACTAAGTGGGGTTTATGTGTTCATTTAGCAGTCCATCCTTGTATATGGATCATCATTATGTGTTGTTTTTCGTGTAATGATCCTATTCCCTAGGACCCATCCCTTGTATTGGTGTGTGTCAGTCTGTTTAGTTATACAGATGTGACTGATTCGTGGGAGGGTCGGCGTCTATGTGTAATTATTGTAAGTGTAGTGTATTTGGCCCTTTAGATTGAGTGCTCTTCGGTCGGATGTGCTTCTGCAATGTATGTAGATTTAGAGAGATCAGATGGGTCAAACACCCTGCTGTTCCTCCCCTGGAGCCTCCCTCGACCAACCCTCCTATCCCTTGACCGACAGGTAAGGTGTACAGGGAGCCTGCCGTCCACCCCCCAGATCACATCTGGGAGGCGGACAGCCGATAACTCCGTCCACCCCCCAGTGCATCTGGTCTTCCTGTCCACCTCCCAGGGTACTGTATGGAGGTAGACCCGGTACTTAAAATGTATGCGGGGCAATAATCGTTATCCCAGTCACCTCCGGAATAATCTCAATTGATGAGTGGGGGGGGACACTCAAACCCTGGAATCCGAACTTTTACATAACAAAACTTTATATATAGGGTGAACAAAAATCAAGACCCTTGGTCCACTTTAGCGCAGCTTTAGGAGCAGTGCAAAAGAGCCCTGCAAGAACTATCCCTTACATTATTTAAGGCGTTGAGGTTTGTTGGGAGTCTCCTGATGCGATGGCAGGAGGCCTCTATTGATTACATAAGATGAGAATGGGCGTCCACAGCCTGATAGGGAACTGTGCGTTTATTGATATGTATATAGATAGGTGGTGAGAAGGTAGACTCAGTACTTAACTAATATGCGGGACATTCGCTATTCTATACACATGTGGGTAATCTCAACGAGTGGGTAATCTCAACCAGTGGGGGGGCCCTCGTATCCTGAGTTGCGCTCGGTTAAGTTAACAAAAACATTAAGTAAGGTGACAGTGTCAAGCTCCTCGGTCCACTTACAATGCAACATATGGAGCAGTGCGTACGAGCCCTGCAGCCAATCTCCATTTCACTATGTACGGCGTAGAGACCCATGTTTTAGTTGCCTGATGCCATTGCAGACGGCCTCTATGTGATACATCACATAATAAGGGGCGTACACGGCCTGGTTGGGTATAGGGTGTTTATTATTGGTTATATAGATAGGTAATGAGGAGATTA
This sequence comes from Desmognathus pascagoula, assembly GCA_030264975.1. Classification (NCBI taxonomy): domain Eukaryota; kingdom Metazoa; phylum Chordata; class Amphibia; order Caudata; family Plethodontidae; genus Desmognathus; species Desmognathus pascagoula. The sequence goes on along the minus strand of JASBQL010531787.1, from coordinate 8,463 downwards.
GTACAAATTGTCTGTTTGTAGTGTGGGTTGTAGGTGGGTAGGGTTCTGGGGGCCTGTTTTGGGATCTATGCTGCTGTGGTCTCCGAGGAGTTGAGGTCATTAGTCGGTATCGCCTTCTTCTGGTGGGTACAGAGTTCTTCTCTTTCTATGCCTTCTCTCTTCTGTGTTTGGCATGTGGGAAATTCTATCTTTTCGAGTTCCTGACTGTGCTTCATCTTTGGTGGGGAACAGCCATGTCTTCAACTTCTTTCGGAATGCCAGATGGTTTTCAGTCATGCGGAGGTCGTCTGGCAGTGCGTTCCATATCTTGGCACCCATTCTACTGAACGTCTTGCCTCCTGCTCTAAATTTTTTGAAGCGGGGTTCTATGAGTAAGGGCCCTACCCCTTGTCTTGTGGTTCTGAAAGGGACTGCAATTTTAAATTTGTCGTTCCAGATAGGTGGACCAGTTCCGTGGATGGTTCTATGGATTATGCACATGGCCTTGAATGCTATCCTTCTGCCCACTGGGAGCCAGTGGAGGTGGTGTAGGGCTCTGGAAATATGGTCCCTAGGGTTAAGGTTTAGGACAAGCCTGGCTGCTAAATTCTGGATCCTTTGCAGAATGTTGATGTTGCCCTCACTGGTGCCAAGGAGTATGGAGTTGGCGAAGTCCAGTCTGCTTATTACTAAGGCTTGCGTGAGGGTGACCTTCTGTGGGAAGGCTAGAAAAGGTGTTATCTTTCTAAGTCTTCTGATGTGGGAAAGGCAGACTTTAGCGATTCTGGTACAATGCTTTTTTAGGCGAATCTTGTGATCCATGAGGATGCCAAGATTGATGCAGTCCTCTGCTATTGTGGGTCTCTTCCCCAGACTGTCTGGCCAAGGGAACGGGGAAGGGAAGAGCTTTGGGTTCCCGCATAGCATAATTTCAGTTTTTGTAGGGTTGATGACTAGATGATTCCTTGTCATCCAGTTCGCTACAGATTCTAGACAAAGTTCAATGTTAGGGTTTATGTTGTGTTGTGGGTCTTTGATGTTGAACACAATCTGTGTATCGTCGGCGAAGTTATAGCATTTAAGGCCGTAGGATTGGATCAGCTCTAGTAGCGGGGATAGGTAAATGTTGAAAAGTAGAGGGGAGAGAGATGCCCCTTGTGGAACTCCATACTTGATTTTTTTGGGGGTGGAGAAGTGTGGGTGTATCCAGGTGGTTTGGGTCCTATCTTTGAGAAAAGAGAGGATCCAGTTGAGGGCTATGTCATGGACTCCGCAGTTTTCCAGTCGTTCCCTCATGATTTGATGGTCTACTGTATCGAATGCTGCTGATAAGTCTAGTAATATGAGTGCTGTGGCTTCATTTCTGTCGTATTGTTGTTTGATGTCGTCCCAGATGTTAGTGGTTGCAGATTCGGTGCTCATATTCTTCCTGAAGCCCAGTTGGAATTTGTTTAATAGGTTCTTTTCTTCTATGAAATTGTATAGTTGCGAGAATATGGCTTTATCCTCTAGCTTGGCTAGAAATCCGTTATTAGTTACCGCCCTGAAGTTATTGGGGTCTTTCGTGTTAGCGTTCTTTTTCTTGATAATGGGTTTAGCTATTGATTCTTTCCTACTAGGGGGGATGTGTCCAATTTGAATCGAGTGGTTGATCAGGGTTCTTGCTGCCTCTCTTAGTGCCGGTGATTTTAGGAGGATTATTCTGAAAATGCGGCCAGGGCACGGGTCAAGTGGGGAGCCCGATTTCCTACTGTTCTTAATTAGGTCTAGGAATTGCTCTTCTGATAGACTTCGGAATACGTTGAGTTCCTCTGTTGGATTGAGGGTGGGGGTCCGGACTGTGTTGTCAGTGGGCTGTACTCTTGCATTGCCTGTGCTACGTGCCAGTTCCTCTCTCCTTGTTTCAATGGTTTGGTGGAATTTATCAATTTTGGTGTCAAAGTGTTCTGATAGGATATTGCACAGTCCTTCCTCAGGTTGATCGGTGATTTGATTTTGCTCGGGGTTGGTGAATTCCTTTACAATTTTGAACAGCTCTTTAGAGTCATTGGACGCTTTTAGTATTCTGCCTGTGTAGTGCACCTTCTTAAGTGTCTTAATTTTGTAGTTGTAGGCTCTTTGTTTCCTTTTTAGTTCGTGGTGTAGATTGTCCTGGGGACTCAGTCTCCATGCCTTTTCGGTTCGTCTTAGCTCACCCTTGATTTTATGAAGTTCCTGTGTGTACCATCCTTTGGGTTTTTTATAGACTGTTTTGTGTTGAAGGGGGGCAAAGTGGTCGACTGCCTTTGCAATGCATTTTAGAAGTTCCTGGGTTCCAGTTCTAATATCTTGAAGTATATGATCAGGTGGTAGGTGGTTTGCGAACCATTCGTCTAGTAGTGGATTCTCGGTCATGTGTGCCCAGCGTCGGAAGCTGATTTCTCTTTTAGTAGAGGTCTTAGGAGGAGGCCTGATCTTTGTGTTGACGTCAAACAGAATGGTGTGGTGGTCGGTCCAGGAGGTGGGTATGTTCTTGACAGCCTTCACAAGTCCGTGTTTGCTGAAGATGCCATCAAGTGTGTGCCCTCTTTTGTGAGTTTTACCTCTGACTGCTTGCACCAGGTCCAGGCTCTGCATGCTCTCTAGGAGTGTTATAGTGTTAGGATCTTTCTTTGCTTCCAGCCAAAAGTTAAAATCACCCAGCGTTATAAGGTTGTTGTGTCTGTTTTGGATGGTAGTTATGAGGTTTGCTAAGCAGTCAACGAATGGTGGCCTTGGTAAGTGTGGAGGTCTGTATATTAGGAGGAAGGATCTAGATATTTGTGCGCCGATAGTGCACTTAACTAGCATGTGTTCAAATTCTATGTAAGTTTCGCATTGGTGCAACTCTACAGTGAGTTCTTTACGGTGTATGACAGCAATGCCGCCTGCTCTGGTTGTACGATTAGCTGTCTTGATGATATATCCGTCTGGTATGGATTCAAAAATCGTAGGGGCTTCATCATCATCTTTTAGCCATGTTTCTGTGAAGAAGGCGATGTCTGGGGTGTGAGTTTCGATAAGGTCCTTGCAGAGGTACTTGTGTAACACCATGGAGTAAACGTTGACTAGAAGGCATTTGATTGCGTGTCCATTTCCCTTATTTCCTTCTTCCTGTTCTTTGTCCTTTTGTGGACATGGATGTCTGTTTGATAGAGACAGTTCTGGGGGGGCAGTGTCAGGGTCTGTTGTGCTAATCTTTGGGAGAGCTGGTTGGGATTGATTTAGTGTTGCAGACTCCGGGTTGCTATTGGTGGATATAGGGATGTTGGACAAGTTAACTTGTGGGTGTTCAGAGTAATGAATCTTGATGTTGGGGGGATTGTAGGTTGATGTTGGAGTGGATTTGTTAGGTGCCTTGTTTTTGCTTAAGACGCAGGAATGTCCATTGTTGTTGCAAGTCACAGTTTCGCATGCTTCCATTGCAGTTGTGTAAGATCTATGTAGGTTGTTGTGTTCTGAATCCTGATGTACCTCGTGTTTGAGCTTCTTGTTTGCATTCCTTCTCTTTGTAGATGTTCTCGGTCTCTTCAGGCCTTTAATTAGGTGGTCTACTGGCGTGTGTGTAAGTGGGGGATCCTTGCCATCTATTGCTTGAGTTGTATAATGCGACAATGTTTTATATTGGGCTATGGATAGGAGTCTGTTTGACTGTGGGTCTAGTGTCGCTCCTGTATATTTTGGTGTTTGATAGCAGTGGGTGGGTTCGTGGTTGGCTGGCTCCGGGGTTGGTGGGAAGGGGGAGAGGTTTTCCTTTTGTGTATAGACAGTCCTAGATGTGTTCTGAGGTGTCATTTGAGGTCCATACTCATCTAATTGGCAGGCAGGAAGTACCTGGCCCTGATGTGCTGTTTGCCTCTTTTGCTCTTCTTGTAGTAGTCTTTTTCTTTCACGATTCTTATTTCTTCTTATCAGCTGTCTTTTGGTTAGCGCGGAGTCAGGTTTGGGTTCTTGTTTCTGATTGTTTGATGCCTGGTGTACCGTACTGTCTATGTATTGAGAATCATTTAGCATTGTCTGATGTTCTTGGTCATAGTTCTTTACTCTGGTCATGAGTGTAGGAGTCATCTCTTCCTCTTCCCAAATGGGGGGCTGGCTTCCTGGTTGCATCCCTGTTGGTAAAAAGTCAGTCCTGTTCTCTGTGTTTAGCTGCATATCAGTTTCAATCACAGTTGGTAAAAGGTCTGTCTGGTTCTTTGTGTCTAGCTGCATATTGGTTTCAAACCCTGCATCATGTTGGTTGAAGCTACTCCTAGTCTCTTGTAGGTCGTCCTTTGCCTCTGGTGTTGGTATGGAGGGGGGAAGGTTGGTAGGTTCCATGAGGGGGACTTGGTGTGGGGAGGCAGGGATAAGTGCAGGGAGGCATGGAGCAAGGAGGTGTAGCAGTTACAGTGGTGGCTGGGCTTCTGTTTCTATGTCTTTGCTTGCTCTTTGTTTTGTTGATTTGGTTTTGTTGGTATTTGTTTCCACTTCTGACTTCAGTGTTTCTCTTGTGGCTGTAGTTGTCTGTGGCTTCTTCCTAGAATTGAGTTGATGGCCTCTTTTCTGCTTGTTATCCTTTCTTTCTTTGGGTGGGTACTTGTCCCCATGTGATGTCGCAGTAGATACCGTGGCACGCCTTTCAGTGTTGTTTGTTGGCAGGTGGGTCTTCTGTTGGAGTTTTCTGGTCTGGTGAGGGACAACAACAACAACAAAGAGAGGAATGAATGTACTGGTTGAAGGCCTGCAGACAGAGAGGTATATTTGATGTCATATTTGATGTCATATTTCATCAGTGATTAGAGGTATTTTAGTTGTTGAGTTGCATCAGTAAAAGAATATCCTGTGGTTCTTTACTTAGTCCTTGTCTTATGTTCTGGTCTGCATCCACCCTGTTTCAGCCTGTTGGTAGAGGAGCTTGTGTGTTGTGTGTTACTCTGGTGATCTGTTGATGATGAGGGGGAGGGAGAGGTGTTCCTTATCTACTGATGGTATGATGGAGGGTTTAAGGAGGGTTGAGAGGCCCTCCCTCAGGCCGGCCAGATTGCTTGGGTCCCCGTCATAAGTGCCAGGTAGTCCTTCCATTCTATGTGGTTGGGCCAGGTTTCCCCCCCATAACTCTTTCCCCTATGCTTGTAGATTGGTTCAGTATTTGTGGTACTCCTTCCATATACAAGGACTGTTTAGTTCCTCCCTCCTCCCTCAGAGCTTGACCTACCTTGTGCACTCTGGAGAGGGACTTGGCAGTTTTGGGCAGAGATGGCAGGAGAACTGACGGATGCCTGCCTTGCTGAGTATAGGTGGGAGTATAGGTGGGGTTGGTCATTTTATGGACTAAGTGGATAGGAGGCAATGTGACTGAACTAAGGGGAGGGAATAATGCTGGTTGTTCAGCCTGAGCGGGAGTGGTACCATATACTGGGATAGTAGCCTTGAGTATTAATCTGCTTTGTATTTACTGAGGGAAAGGGTGGGAGGTGAGGATATTGCCAACAGTATATAATAGTTGTGCGGTGGTTATCTTATCACCTCTTAACAGCCTCGTAACAGCCATGCTCATCCTTCGCTGTCTGTCCTTGGCTGTCTGGACGCCAAATGGCTGGGACGCCATTAGCCTCTCCTCCTTTATGCTACCTACATCCAATCTCTGCTCTTCTCCCCTCCCATTGGACCAGCCCCTCTTTTCCTTCGAGTGAGAGCACAGGGGAACAGTACTTTTCCTTATGGGCCTCCAGTGCTCCAGTTCTACTTAATTATTTAATTATTTATTTCCTGCTGCAGGCATGAGGATGTGAGTTTTATTTCTTTCTTATATTTTTGTTTTCTTATACAGCTTACTTAATTCGTTGTGACTATTTTATCACTATTGTTTTCTTACAGTTTGGGCAAGTGGTAAGAACAGCTATTATTCTATTATTACTCTTATCTTTTCTTTTATTCTTTGCCTTTATAAAAGAGCTGCAGCTGGGGCAGTCTGCCAGCATGAGCAGAGAAGGTGACAAACGTTTAATTAGTATGCTGATGCAGCCGAGCCCGTTTGGGCGTGTTTGCTATTGTCTGTTTCAGTCCCCCTCCCCCCCTCCCCCGCATGGCCGAGGCATGGAAATTTACACAGTACAATCTATTGTGGGCAGCTCACGCACGTGGTATCGGCTTCATAGAGAAAAATACCATTATTCTTAAAACGCTTTGTGTCCAGCCGCCTCATTCCTTAAATCAATTTGGACGGACCGGAAATTACATTTTCAATAGGCTAGCATTCCTGCCATTCACACACGTGGTGGCGGTTTCGCAGAGAAATATACCATTATTCTTGGAGACGCAATTTCTCCAGCCACCTGATTCCATAAATCAATTTAGACGGACAAGAAAGCACATAATCCATAGCCTAGCATTCCTGCCATTCACGCACGTGTGGCGGCTTCAAAGAGAAAGAATACCATTATTCTTACAGACGCTGTTTCTCCAGCCACCTGATTCATTATCTCAATTTAGACGGACAAGAAAGTACATAATCCATAGCCTCGCATTCCTGCCATTCGCGCACGTGTGGCGGCTTCAAAGAGAAAGAATACCATTATTCTTAAAAACACTGTTTCTCCAGCCACCTGATTCATTATATCAATTTAGACGGACAAGAACGTACATATTCCATAGGCTAGCATTCAGGCCATTCACGCACGTGGTGGCGGCTTAGAGAGAAATATACCATTATTCTTGCAGACGCTGTTTCTCCAGCCACCTGGTTCATTAAATCATTTTAGACGGACAGGAGAGTACATATTCAATGGCTAGCATTTCTGCCACATAAATCTTTTAGGTCCACCAAGTGAGAAATACAGCCTCTTTTAAAAAAATCAACCTTGGACCCAGATTGTCCAAATAATTATAGGCCTGTCACCAATGTTTCATTTTTACTGAAAATATTGGATTGTGTGGCCTATTTACAAATTCTTAATTATTTGGAGTCTTTCAATCTTCTTCACCAAGGCCAATCCGGGTTCAGGAGGTTGCATGGGACGGAGACAGCTTTGCTCGACTTAAAAAACAATATTAGTCAGATTATTGACAATGGCCAACCCGTCCTATTGCTACTCCTGGACCTCAGTGCGGCCTTTGACTTGGTCAGTCACCAGCTTCTTATCCTCAGGCTCAAAGAAGTCTTTGCTTTCTCAGATGAAGCAGCTTCCTGGATCTCGTCCTTCTTAAAGGATAGGGATACCAGAGTCATGCTGAATTCAGTCTCAGCTTCCCCAGTTCTATTAGAGAGAGGAGTTCCACAGGGAGCATGTATTTCGCCCACTCTCTATAATCTATATACCCGACCACTTTTTGATGAGCTGGGATCGATCGGCGTGGGCTTTACAAACTACGCCGACGATACCCAGCTCTTCATCCCTTTATCGGGAGACTATTCAGTTGATGCTGAGAAAATTCACGGTATTTACGCTATAATTCAGTTTTGGATGGCTAATAACCAGCTCACCTTGAATGGTGAAAAAACAGAGCTGATCATACTTGGATCAAGACAAAGACTCACCAAGCTCCCCTCAGAATACAAATCTTTTACCATTGAAGGCACTAACATCAAAGTAGTCAATTGGGTAAAAACGCTGGGATTTTGCATTGATTCTCAGCTTAACATGCAGAAACAAACCATGTCCTTAAAATCATCATGTGCTTACGTGCTCAAGTTATTGTATCAGATCAAGCCATACCTTTCAAGGGATAATCTGACTCGCGTCACGGCCGCACTTACGCACTCAAGACTTGATTATTGTAACAGCTTATTTGCAGGCGCTGACTCAAAGGTGTTGTCCACGTTGCAAACCATTCAAAATAACGCTGTTCGATTAGTCTCCAATCTCACTAGAAGGGAGCATGTCACCTCAGCCAGACGTAGCCTGCACTGGCTCCCAGTGAAACAGCGGATCGATTACAAAATTGCTTCCATCACCCACAATTGCATCTCCGGCACGGCCCCTGCCTACTTGAAAAAACTGATCAAGCCTATTAACAAAAACTGAACACTGCGTTCCTCATCAGAACAGCTTTTAGTAACTCCGAGATTTAACCTTGTAAAATTTGGAGGTCGCTCGTTTGATTTGCAGGCCCCCAAATTGTGGAATAAGATCCCGCTTTCTATCCGCTCCATTCCCGCAAGTGACAGCTTTAAAAAAGCCCTAAAAACCTTTCTCTTCGATGCCACATGAATCTTTGATCTTCTTTTAGGTTTTGTCTTTTCGGCTTTGGCGTTTGGCTCTTCATCCTTTGATTTGGTCTTTGAGGTGTGCCGAGACCCATGGGTGGCGTGCACCATTATAAATCGATGAACTTGAACTTGAACTTGTGCCCAGCTTCTGTATGTGGTAGTGTAACGCCAGTCCATGTAAGGCCAGATACGTTTCTTAACATCTAAGGTGTATCTTGCGGCACAGGAAACCTTGCATATTGTTGCTGCTTTTGGATTTCATGTGTGCTTTCAGG